>JAMKCH010008390.1:0-193735 GCA_023653785.1 Ophioderma brevispina
TAACAACTTTCCACTCATCATTGCTGGAAATCAGGTGGCCTCCATTTCCTCATCACATCCAGTGTTTGTTTAAAAACCACAGGAATTTGTCCTCAGAATTCTGCAGGGTTCTGCCCTTAACTAAGATTCTTGTGGTGCAGGATCACTCCTGTTCAATATAACTTGCTATGACTTAAGGAATCACATCATTACTACTCCACTAGCTCTTGGTCAGACCTGCAATCTTGTTGGAGAACCTGCCTCCCTGAAGAGTGTGTGTGTTTTAAATCAATCTCGCTAAAAAACATTGATTGGTATCAATAATCAAATGATTTTACTATAGTTAAGAGTGTTTACCATAATTAAAATTAGTGTACTAGACTACTACTGGGTGTGCCGCGACGCGGCCTGCAGCAAGATTACTATAAATGCCGAACTTACAAACATTCATAAAACTCCAGCGTAAACTTCACTTTCCAATATTGGGACGTGTCCACTGACTACTTGTTTTTACTGAAGAAACCAGCTCCTAATATGGCCTCCAAAGCGCGTAGGTCGACCTAAATATAAAGTCCAAAATGCTGTAGCTTTTTATTCTTGGATAACCTCAAAGGCCACAAAATACAGAAACCGCTGCGGCTACACCAATCGGAACGACACTATTGGAGCTGACACTACTAGGACGACGTCCAACTGCAGAAGAATTGTTAACTACTAACTGAAATTTACTGTCACTGTCCCATCAACTGGAGCAACTTATGTAACTATACCTGGAGCAATGATGTTGAAGCTCTGCCTTATATCTCCTCTCTCATTGCTATATATAGCCTCTCAAACAACTCCAGATGGATCTAGTCCTGCTCTAATATGAGTCATGTTGCTAAAAATATAGCACATTGCATCATGAGTCGTGAGCTTTCTAGAAGATCTCTTGTTCCCATTCTTTCGGTATGGATGGCACTTTCTCCCTGCCTGTATTGCAGTAAGGGCGCACTTATAGGTTCAGTGATGTACTTTCTAGCACAATCCACTCATTTGAAACTCTTTCTAGATTTTCTCCAAAACATTCCAAATATTCCACCAGCCAGATATGCACACACACCAGGTATATTTTAAATTATGTTTCTTATTAATTTATAATATTGAATGTGCAATTTATAACTTAAAGCTCACGTCAAAGTGAAATAAATCATTACTTGGGGGGGCTTGTAACATCTTGTACACGAGAAGCAATGCTGTTACCTCAATAGCTTGGTGAAGAACATCTGAAAAATGTCCTGGTTTGTGAATCACTGAATCCATTATAAATACTGTATTATTGTTGCGGAATGTCAAGAACATACTTTGGTCTACTGGTCCCTAAATTATGTGAAAGGGTGATTGGTGGTTAAAAAACAAGGGAATAATTCGATGAAATTTTGAAAAAGCGTCGTCTCTGAAGTTAGAAATTCCGCACTTTTAAGAATCCTAATTGAAAAATTGTATGCTACAAAATGTCTGTGTACATTTACTCTATTTGAGCTGCCTGTCTTGGCAGGGAATGTGGCCAACATAGCAAGGGTCGTTTTTCCTATTGCATTTGTACTAAAACTCATCTGCCAAAAGACCCGTCCACGGAGCTTCCGTAACCTGACCCATATTACACAACCTATGAATTCGGAAACCCATTGACGGAACAAAGCACAGTATTCCGTTTTAACCTTAAAAGGTTTCCGAATTCATAAGTGTGTCAGAAAAAAAGTGTATCATGTGGTCATGTTACCGAAACTCCCGTCATTTATTTGTTACGGTCCTCTACATGTAAGACCAAAGGGCAAAAACCCCTCTAAACTATGAATACCTCGACAATACCTGTAAACTTGATTACAAACTTGTAAAACAAAGACTTTAATTTACTTGTGTGTTTAAATCACACCAGCGAAAACATCGATTAGGTATGTTATTAATATCTAGTGGTTCCTAACTTACTACCTGGTGTATGCCGCGACGCGGGCTGCCATTTACTTAAAGATGCAGAACTTACAAACAGTCCTTCTCAAATTCCAAACAGTACTCCCTGATCATCTCTTTGAGTTTGATGGAATCTCTCTAAAGCGCCTTGGACTCGGCATGGTAGGCTCTGGACAAATACTGTTCTTTCCCTAACTCAGTACATCCGTTGCCAGATGTGAATTTGACCCCTGATCTGACTGATTTGACTTATATGGCCTACAATGAGTGGAAAACTTGGTCAAAGCGCCCTCCATCTGTGTTTACCTGTAATTCCTCAAGGTTATGGCTTCAGGGGAACCTGGTATAGGCACACAGATGGCCATAGGTACGGATACCCGATTAGTCCTAGGGAGAGTACCTACACCTCAACTATTACCCGCGAAATGGTTCTCCGAATGCCGTATTGGTTTCAAGGAGCTGCGGGATGTTCTGATTAGATTAGGCTTGCCCACAACTTTACAAGTATGGCAAGAACTACGTATTCATACACATCCGTGTAGGCCACCAAAAGTGGTTCTAAATCCTATCATGTGTCTTCTTGACACCTAATGTCCTGCCATGGGACTATCATGGGTCAATGTGTGACCTCTCTATGATACACTTTTGAAACAACTATCTGATGAACAACTTTCCACTCATCAGTTGCTGGAGAATCAGGTGGCCTCCATTTCCTCATCAAGCAGCTCCATGTTTTTTTAAAAAACACACAGTAAGGCCCTCAGACTTCTGCAGGGTTACTGCCCTTTTAACAAGATCTTGAGTGCATGATCATTCTCCTGTTCAATATTAATTGCTATGGACTATAAGAATCATCATCATTATAACTCCACTATGCTCGTGGTCAAGGGCCTGCATCTTGTTTTTTGGAGAACCTGTCTCCCTGAAGAGTGGTGGTGGTTAAAAACATCTCGCTAAAAACATTGATAGGTACAATAATCATGATATCTATAATTTAAGTTGTTTTTTAATTAAAATCTAGTGACTAGACTTACTCCTTCGTGTGTGCCGCGACCGGGCTGCTGCAAGATTACTATAAAGATGCTAACTTACAAACATTCATAAAACTCCATCGGTAAACGTCATTTCCAATAGTGGTACGTGTCCACGACGACTGTTTTTTACTGAAGAAAACCAGCTCTATGCCTCCCAAAGCTCGTAGGTCACTAAATATAAAGTCCAAAATGACTGTAGCTTGTTTCTTCTTGAATAACTCAAAGGCCACAAAATACAGAAACCGAAGACGGCTACACTATCGGACGACAACTATTGGAGCTGAGATTACTATGACGACGTCCACTGCAGAAGACTTGTAATAACTAACTAACTGAAATTTACTGTCACTGGTCAACGCAACTTGGAGCACGGATGTCACTATACCTGGAGCAATGATGTTTTTGAAGCTCTGCCTATCTCCTCTCTCAATTCGATATATAGCCTCTCAACAACTCCAGACGATCTAGTCCTCTCTTAGAGTCATGTGCTAAAAGATATAGCACCGTGCATCATGCGTCTTGATCTTTCTACGAAAGATCTCAATGTTCCCATTCTTTCTGTATGGATACAGTACTTTCTCCCTGCCTGTATATGCAGTAGGACGCCACCTATGGTTTCAATGATGGTAACTTCGAGGCACAAATCCACTCATTGAACACTCTCGAGAAGTTTCTCCAACATTCCAATATTCCACACACCAGATATGCAAACTCAGGTATATTTTAAATTTTTATGTTACTTAGATTATTTATAATATTGTATGGCTAATTTATAACTTAATCTCACTCAAAGTGAAATAAATCATTACTTGGGGCTTGTAACAACATCTGTACACGAGAAATCAATGCTGTGACCTCAATAGCTTGTTGAGAACATCTGAAAAATGTCCTGGTTTGTGAAATCACTGAATCCCATTATAAATAATGTATTTTGTTGCGGAAGTCAAAGAACATACCTTGGTCTACATGGTCTAGTATGATTTGAAAGTGTGATAGGTGGTTAAAAACAAGGGATTAAATGCGATGAAATTTTGAAAACGCGTCGTACTCTGAAAGTATAGAATTCCAGCAACTTTTTGAAGCCATAATTGAAGTGTATGCTACAAATGTTTCTGTGTACATATTACTCTATTTGAGCTGCCGTCGTGGGCAGGAATTTGTACACAATAGCCAGGTCGTTGCCTATTGCATTTGACTACTCATGCCAAAGACCCTGTCCACGGGAGCTTCCGTAACCTGACCCATCTGACCCACCTATGAATTCGGAAACCCTTGACGGAACAAAGCACAGGTTTATTCCGTTTTAATACCTTAAAAGGTTCTCCAATTCTAAGTGTGTCAAAAAAAGTGTATCAGGTGGGTCAGGTTACCGAACTCCCTGTACCACCCTAGGTTCTGCTGACGCTAGTCGTTCGAAGTTAAAAATTTTCAAATTGTTTTAAAAATGTCACATTATCATTTTAATGGCATATGTATAATATGCGTGAAAATACACTTCAAATAAGTCCAAACAAACCTATAGTTCTATAACTTGGGTTTTGAAATGGCTTTGCACAAATAAATAGACTTGCCGTGTTGTAACTTCTCAGATCCTCTACGATAAAAGGTTTAACCTGACAATGCCTTTGTTATTTCACGATTTCCGGTTCTTGTGCTTGCATATCTTTCATAATTTGTACTATCCGTGTATCTGTTAGGTTTCTTCTTCGTTCTTCTGGCATTCCTATTTTTTTCTGTCCACCTCCTTCTTTGAATCCTGTTTCGTTACCTTTCAACCTTTTTTTTGTGCACGCCCTGTCTTACGTTTCCATATGTTTTTTTCCCGGTGCGTGTCATCTGCAAGAAGCACATAGGGATTGCTTTGCTGTTTATGTATCTGTCCCTGGTATCTGTGTATCTGTCTATGTTTGTGTCTGTGGAAAAACGTTGACCCAAATGTTAACCTAAACATAATTGTTCCTGTTTTCCACTAGTCTTTGTCAAGACGCCTCAACCAGTAGCACCGGAGGCTAGTGTCGAAGGCGCACGGATGCGCAAGAAGACTCGCCGTGAGAGGGACCTATACCACATCGTTGACATAGATCTATAGCGCTGATAGATTTCTGTGATCGGTTGATGAAAGGCTATAAGGCTTTTCACACTGACGCCTTGACGATCGACTTTTGCGATCGATCGTTATCTGTAACTTCAAACCAGCCACCAAATTCATTATAATACTTTGCAAACTGACACACATATTCGCTGGTGTTCTCCGCAAATACCAGGCACACATTCGTTCAGAAATGCACTACGTAAGAGTCTATCCGCCATGTTGAATTTCCTTATTCAGTCCGTTTATTTCATAACGGAAAACTCACAATTTTCTGTGGCGGAAACAAACCACGGTGACACGCGCTATCAATTAAATGATGGGCCATTTACCTCATTTAAAAGGTCAACTACAACCCTGCCGTAAATGTCCTCAATACAAAAAAAAGAGAAGTATTTCAGAGAGATCAGCAGCTCATTAAATCCTTGCTTTCTTTGGAAAACTTTTACATCGTAACTAAGGCGCTATTGCGCATGCGCGTCTAGTATTCACAAAAACGGCTGCACTAGTCTTCAAAAACGGCGATCGATCGCAAAAGTCGATCGATCACCGCTCAGTGTGAAAGCCTTTATGTTTCCACATACGTGCACACATTTCCATGCCACTTGTACTTGGTCATTGGTAAGTGACCCACAAGTAACCCCCTCTATAGGGGGGTCAAGGGAAAAAAAAAAAAAAAGGGGTCATCTAGAGTTCATTCCTCAAAATTGTCAGATTTCTCATAAAAAAATAAATATTGGTTGGTGGTTTTCATGGACCAATTTTCATGACACTTTCATACATGGTTCTTGGGTAGTGCACACGTGTTAATGACTTCATGACCTTGGTGACCTCATGTGGACCTTTCTTCCCATTTACAAACCGCGACGGCAGCCACGTCTAGAAACAAGTATTTAGAGATTGGATCTTGCTTGGCCAAATGGTTAGATTATTTCAAAATTTTAAATATAAAATTCGGGTGTCCAAATGATGTATAGAAAGTTGTTTAATATCTGATAACTGTTTTTAATAGTTTTTACTCAAAATATTTTTGGTAATTATCAAGAGAATAAATTCGTACTATACAAATATAAATTCAAATGATTTATATTTTTTATAACAATATTTCAAATAGTCAGTAATTTTAAAATGGAAAAAAAGGCCATTGTCGCGACGCAATCTATTATGCGTCATTTAAAATTGCGTCGTTTCATAACAGCTGATTTTATGCACTCGTACTCTCAGTCTTTATTTCGGAGTGGAACCCAAAAGTCAAGTCATTTAGAGGTCAATTTTGCGTAGAAATGACCTATGACCACCTAATTGGTCAGAAGGACGCTTATCGCCTGAGCAAGGAACAAATATGAGGTCAAAGGTCACATCCAGGTGGGCAAGAAAGCCAGGTGATCATGTTCCCATTGAAGAGCGTCTTGTCATCTTCATACTGCAAGCCTGGCCTGTTAGGAATATACAATGAAGGGTATTCAGACCTGCCAGGAATATACAAATAAGGGTATTCTGACAAGTGTGATGGCAATTTTCCGGAACGGCCATTATAGGTAAGAAGCATTTGAAAGCTTAAAGACAACACGCTCACTGATCGGTAGCCATTGGGGCTCTTTAAGGAGTGGAGAAACTGGCGTTATTCTATCAGATCTGAACACAGCCTGGCTTGCGCCTATTCCTGAACCCAACCTGAGCTGCTCTATTCTATTCGTTTCGTTAACCTTTTTAGGTCATGAATTTAATTTAAATGCGGTTACCGCACTTTCACGCTTTGCAGTGATCTCGTTTACTGTTTCAGTACTTATAAGATGGCTTATCTCTCCATTTGTGTGCTCGGCGCAATTTATATACATTAAATCCCTAACGTCACTTAACTGCATTTTTTGCACTTTTTCAAAATTCACGGAGCTGACCCCTGCCTTGTTGTTAAGGGAAATTGCCCCCCCCCCTATACTAATAAGAAAAACAACGCTAACCTCCTTTTTTGCGGTCAGTTGGTAGTAATTTTTCCGAAAGTACGTTTTAGCCTTTTATCAGCTTTGATTATTATTCAATTTGTTTGAGTCCGCCCCTCTCTGGACCGCTCAAAGCCTGAATCGTAACACAGCCTTTTCGCAGCCAAATATGTCCTTTTCTTTGTTACTCCCTTGATTTTTCGGGATATTTCTTCCGAAACTATAGCGATCGTTTATTGTTCAATGATGAGGTTCCTCGTTCCGCTTAAATAGTCCCCAGAATACGAGTTTATTAGAACTGATCAATAACCATTCCATTTTGGTTTGTGGTACGGATTCAAACAAGCGATATACAGCCTGAAGCCAGGATCCTTGATCCCGCTAGCTGGAGTGTAAAATGGCGAACACTCTTGTGCTGTGAACACGGCCAGGTGAAATCATGGTGGCAATTACATCTCGTTTTTGGCACTGTGTTGATCCGGTGAGATTATTCGAGCTAGCTGCATGTACGGTACGGTGCTGAGTATGACTATGAGCGTATTTGAAGCTACAGGCTACGTGTACTGATGTGATCGTTGTACTATAATTTGAATTTCAGTCATTGTTAGGGAACGATGTTTGTATTGTAATTGCCTCGTTCAGCCATGGTTCGGCCGAAATTTTTAGCCTTACAATTGTGGCAGTATTTTGAGTGCCTTGTCAATTTGTCATGGTATTTAGTTCCCGAGTTAAGTTTCTTTCTAGACTAGAGGTGCGTGTCCCCTAAATTCTCGGCGTGAGTTTGTGAACTACACTTCATTTCTGGTTTGAAATTTGGGATGTTCGCCAAACGTCACATTTGCGTGGCATGATGCTACGCGGCAGGATTCATCTTTTAATTAATGTTCAAAACACGGGGTTCAAATCACTTGTCATTGTCTGTGAGTGGCAATTTTAACTGGTCACTGCAGTACGCATATTGTAAATTGACTGACGTATGCCCTAGTCTAGCTCATATTCAGTGTGTGTGCAGGAAGGTGGGAATAACTTTTAATGGGGACTTTATTCTGCAGAGTTGGGCTAAAACTAGCCCATCTGCATCTGCCATCTCACATACCTTACGGATTCACTCGCACTCGCAGATGCGGGCGTAAGCCGGGGGGGGGGGTGGGGGGGGGGCGACGCACCCCCCAAAAAATGACCAAGGTCCGCTTTATTGTTAGAGGGTCCGCTTTGTATGTGAACGGCCCGCTTGGTATGCTAAAGGTGCCGTATTCATAAATCTCGTTGTTTCAATGGTTGTGGTGCATGGTATATGAATGAATAAGATCGCATATGCTATTGCATTTCGCATGGCAGGTGTTATTATACTGTTTTTCTCAACGCTGTGATGATATCATGTTAAACTTCTTCCGCACCCCCTACGTGAAAAAACGTTCCAATACAAGGCTTTTTTCTTACCTTATCAGCTCTTTCATCGGCTCAATTCTCGATTGCTGCTGTCCAGTCATGCCACAACTCAGGTTGACAAACTACAGTGAGCTAAGGGGCTTTTTTTGCCAGCACCCCTTTTCTAACATCTATTGACCACCTGATTCGTTGATTTCGCGATATTCAAGGTACCGCGAAACCGTTTTTCATTCCTGTTCAAGCTAATAAATCGGAGAGCCTTTAACACATCGTTTGGCTGCTAGGGAGTCGCATGACGTAGTGCGCAATGTCTAAGAATAGCCGGCCAATTAGCGATGCGGATACGGAATAGGTGGTGCTGTGTCCCAGCACTAAATATTGCGAAGGTGGAAGTTAACAGATTTATGATAACCTCACATGTGTTCAGACATGGACATGATCAACACAACATCAAGGTTTCTGGTTGCCGAGGACTGAGGACTATCTACAGTCCCAATGCTGATGGTATCTTTGAGTGTGTGATGTGATAGGTGAACATGCAATGAAAAATTCTTTTAATCAATTATTTAGTTTATACAGCGCATCCACCGATTTACAGAGAGATAACCTGTCAACAACATATGTTGGGCATTCAATCAATCTTGGATCAATGATAAATAACAAGCTGCACATCATCTGCAATACATAGGGAAGCCAATATTGTTCTACGGATTGATGCGACTACATATGTTCATTAGACAAAGAGAGTCCCGACTATTGAACCCTGATAAGACTAAAGGGCGAGTAGATGCGTATTAAATAGGGGCTTAGATGAATCTTTCAAAAAGCGCCACGTTTGCGTACACGAAAAGAGCGGTCTGCAGGTAAGACCGAATCCACTGTAAAACATACCTTGAATGTGAAAGTATCGCGTAGCCTATGCAATAGAATGGCATGATCAACTGTATCAAAAGCTAATAGCACACACCCGGGACCCCAGATTTTACCGGACAGCTATATTTCTTTTTTACCCTATGAAATCTTAGCGCTAAACGATGAAGGTTTGGATGTTTGGAAATTTTCACATCCAACCAGGAAAATCTGCTCTAATCCACTTCCACCCGGGAAATCTGTCCTCACAAACCCGGGAATTTGACCCCCCCCCCAAAAAAAAAAAGTCAAGGAGTCAGGTGCATTTGATAGTTCTTATCGCATAATAAAGTTGATTATGGTCATATTCATCACAAATTGGCCACGCAATAAAACTTGATACTGCCTGTCAGAAGTCATACCTGTATCTTTAAGTCCAATGACATTGTCGCCTAGAAGTCATAATTATATCTCGCGGTAAACTTTCCATATTAGGTTCAAGTTTGCCATAAACGCAGGTGTTTTGTGGTATCAGGAATACCATCATCATGGTGTGAACAACATACTAATTCTTTCTCTAACTTGGGATATGTTTGTATTTTCCCTCATGTTGTGTGTTTCTGCTGGATTGGAATCTTCCACGCTTTTTTCGGTGGACGCCAGAAAACAACGAAAGAGTATCTAGTAGCCAATCGCAGCATGAGTGCGATTCCTGTTGGAATGTCTCTCGTAGCCAGTTTTATGTCGGCAATCACGGTGTTGGGGACGCCGGCGGAGACATACAATTACGGTACAATGTTTTGGTGGTTTGGCGTGTCTTATACTATTGTTAGTTTAACTGTCGCATATGTTTATATGCCAGTATTTTATAAATTACAGATTACAAGCGTTTACGAGGTAAGAGATTATTATTATTTTTTAGAATAATTTATGTATTATTCGCTAACTATTGCCAATATTATTATTACAACACTCATATCGTGATTAGGGAATTATGAAACATAGAAACTGTTTTATATAAAGATTGTAATTGCAATCAAATAGGAAAGCTAATATGTACCGGTATATGGTGGTTCCTGTACACAAACCAAAATAATTTCTCAAAGTTCAAAGTCCATTTTAGATACCGGTAGTTTAACTTTGTTTGTAAACTTCCTAAAAACACACAACAATACTAACAAATTGTTAAACAGTTCACTAATAATGGCCAGAGCTAAGAGTATAAACGTTTTAAAGAAACCGTTGGCATTTCTTGAGGTATTAGTACGAAGACTAAAATTTGCAATGTGATTACATTGCACTCTATAAAATAAACAAACAACAAAAAATAGAAAATGGAAGTTTTTTTGCAATGTTTGTGTAAAAATAGAAAATTATATGTAATATTGGTAACCTATGCATTCATAAAATATATAAGAGAAATGATCGTCTTTCCAAATACTTCAACCACCCTCGTTTGTCTATACCTTAATTATAATAACAACCGAAATTCCGTACTTTTATTTTCAAGTATTTAGAACGACGCTTCGACAGAAAAGTTCGACTCCTTGGAATGCTTACATTTCAAGGTCAGATGGTAGGTTTATTTGCAACGTAACCAATTAAACTAATATGGTTTATTTTTTCTAGCTGTACTTAAAGTTGGTAATCCAATTGACAGCCTCGTTCCTTATTTCACACCATCAAATGATAAGAAAGCTCATAATTCTTACAACCCCAATAGACATATTTTCTTTAGATGTTATGAACAACCCAGATCTCTAAACGTGGTTGACCACTCATAATATTCTATGCAAGGTTATAGGACGTTGTGATATACATTTTTGCTTTATCCATACCGCTTGGCTAGGAATATGGAGTCTTTTTTTTTTTGGGAGGTGATATGCGAGGTAGAAATCTTGGTACGAAAAAATAGCAATAACATTACGTTTTTGACTTTTTGTCAAGGGTTTTTTTATGGGGGGATACTGCTATAGTAAAAATAGTGTTTTTTTTTTAATTCTAGAACTCGAGCACCATTTGAGTCGTCCGCTTAATTTAGAGTGCAGGTATATAGTTTTTTTATTTAGACATTTACCAAAACAACTGTGCAAAAATATGTTGTTATTGATTTAATTAGAAGAGATTGACTATTAAAGATTGCTGTATTTTCTATAACGATACAGATCATGTACATGGGAATTGCTATATATGCTCCAGCACTTGCTCTTAATGAAGGTATTGTATAATTTAGCATATTTTGCCATATCTGAAATCATAACCAACCAATTTTAACGATACAAGCACTAAATGTGACGCTTTCTATATTTTTTCTTCAATTTTTCCAGTAACCGATTTTCCGTTGTGGGGAGCAGTTTGGGCTTGTGGACTTGTTTGTACCTTCTATTGTACTATTGTAAGTGATTAAATAATGTTAAGAAATTTAATTTTTACCTGTACATATTCATATTTAAATAATTAGAATAATAAGCATTTATAAGGTGCTCTTCAGAGAACACAGTGCCCCATAAACCTCTCTGGAGGCCAGCAAAAAGATCGGGAAAATGGCATCATTTACAACGACAAGCAATTTTCTTCTTCTTTTTCTTCTGTGTCCATCCACTTCTGCATGTAGTCCTCTTCACGATTTTGCCAGTTCTGTAGGTCTTCAGCTAGTCTTCTCCCTGTGGTGCCATTTTTCCGATCTCATGTATGTGATCACGTCATCTCGCCACCTACGACTTCTGTCTTCCTCTAGTTCTTTTTTTCATTTCTGGGTTGCCATTCCGTTACTTCATTTATTGGTACCTCTATGCATCTGATGTCCTACCCACCTCCATTTATCTTTGATCTTTACCATGATATCTTTTACTTGGGTTTGTTTTCTGATTTCTGAATTTTTAATTTTGGTTCTTATTGTGATGTTAAATGGTTGTGCATTTTTCTTCTCAGGGACATTGGTAACTTGCGATCACAAAGTACATCTTTGAATCTACCAAAGCAACCACTCCATCCTGCCTTCTAATCATAACTTCTTCCCTTGTGTGGTTTTCCATCATCACAGTTTGACCTTGGTATTTGTACCTGTTCTCCTTTTCAGTGATTTCATTTTCTACTTCTGTTGTTTCGTCCGACTGGAAGTTGGTCAGTTTGTTTTTCCCTTATGTATTTTGAGTCCAATCTTTTTGCTCTGTTGGTTCAATTCATTTAGTTGCACTACTATATCTATAACTGGAATTGTAATAAGGGCCACATCAATTGCAAACATGAGATCTGTTAGTTTTTCACAATCTACATTGAGCTCCCTTTCCTGGAGATTGTGTTTCTTCAATGTGACTTCCATTGTTGTGAGTTATTTTGGGTGAGATTATGTCCCTATCTTACGTCTCTCTCGATGTTAGTAATTTTTGAGACATCCTTTTCAATGTGAATATTTACAGTGGCGAGCTGTGTAGACGTTCTCCAGTAGCTGCCCATAACCCTCATTTGCTCCAACATTTCGAAGTGCTGTAAAGAGGTCCACCGAATCGACGCTTTCTCATAGTCAATGTAACCCACACACAGCTTCAAGTTGTACTCATTTGCCTTCTCAATCACTTGATTTAGGGCTTTAAGATGGCGGCCCATTGTTGAATACACACTTCTGAAGCCTGTCTGCTCTCTTTGTTGGCTTTCATCAAGTATACGTTTCATCCTTGCCTGTAGTATCCTAGTGAAAATCTTGTATATACACTTTTGTGTAGGAGTATGATATTAGCCTCCTTCAACATGCTTGTATCCTTTTACTTTCATTATTTGGTTGTAGAGTTTGATAGTATTCTTTAGTGCTTTCTTCTTTCCTATCTTTCTAATGTCACTTCATACGTCATCTGTGTCCGGCGCCTTGTTTTCTTTCATCTCTTTTATGACCAGTTCTACCTTTCTCACTGTTATGGGTAGAATAGTTGACCGATCCGGTGAAACCTGTATAACTTGATTGGCTTCCGTTAGAGCACGTGTGGCGCAGCGGATAAGCGCAGGACTCATGATCATAAAACCATTGTAAATCGTGAGTTCGAGCCCCGCTGTAGTCAACGTGTTTGTGTCCCTGTGCAAGATACTTAATCTCGATTGCCTCGTTTACCCAAGCGAAATCTGGGGAGCTGTTATGGGGAATATTACAATCTAAATGCTGATAGGGATGTGCGCTTGGCCAGCCTAGATGAAGCGAAATGATTGTGACGATTTCCTGACGGCAGCGTAATAATAATAGGCAACAGCGCTTTGAATCCTTGGGAAAAGGCGCTTTACAAATGTCGGGTATTATTATTTTTTTATTATATTATTCCGTTGCTCTTTGAACTGTACAGTTCCTGGTATAAGTCTGCACATACATCCAGTTTTTCTTGTCTGTCATTCATGATAATACCATCTTTTTTGTTTTATTTGATGCATTCTAGTTTTCTTCGTCTGATCTTATATGTTGGGACTCTCTTCCATTTGTAAGAATGGACTATACTTTTATTTACTTGTAATCTGAAGATTTAAAAAAGAACCAGTCTTCCAAAGGAAATGCATTAACATCGTGATTTTATCATTCCTCCCTATAGGGAGGCTTAAAAGCTGTCATATGGACTGACGTACTTCAACTGACTGTGATGATAGCTGGATTTCTTATGATCATCATCAAGGGCAGCATTAATGTTGGTGGGCTTGGCGAGGTGTGGCGAATAGCGGAAGAAGGAGGGCGGATTGATTTTATCCAGTAAGCAGCGTGAAGGTATCATTTTGTTGACCAATGAGAAGAGTGATAGCACTTTCATACATAACTAATATACAACCATGCGTGCCGACGTTGCGTTGTCGTCATTTTCTCCAACGTACCCGATGAGTAAATAGAAAATAGAACTTATAACCCTTTCGAAACTGGTAGAGCTGTATATAAGTCAGTGGATTTAAGGGTTGGCTTCCTAAATGAGCGCAGGCCATATCTGAAGCCATCTGAAAAGCCAATGATCTAAGACAAAGGTTCGTTCATGCTTCCACTGCACTGATTGCAGCCGTATTTTGGTGTCGTTCATATAAAGTCCCATTGATGCAAATGAGGTATTACAATTTATTCCTTCATGCGCGTATGACGTGGTGCAGTAGTGCTTGACGGAATGAATGGCAATACCCATTTGCATCAAGGGGACTTCTAAATGAAAGTCTACCTACACTTGTCTCAAGTTTCCGCTGCACCCTAATCGATTTACTACTGCATGGTCAATTTCAAGTCAATCAGGTCACAGGTTTGCATTCCTTTGAAGTAAAACTTGTGAAGGATTGCAGTAAAATTGCCGTAATTGTACGCACGGCATCTTGATGCATCACCATTTAAAATAACTTCAGTTGCAGTACTGCTTGCGTTGCAGCATAAGCAATGCTTGCCGTACCGATTTTGGTAGTGCATGCAGTAGAGTACTGCAACGCAGATGCAGTGGAATATGAACGAACCTTCAGCCAAGGCTTGCTTGGACCTCATTTCTCATTCTGCTGACTCTAGAATATAGTCCTGGAAATGAATAATTTTGAAACTTCAAAAAGATTAAACAAACTTCTATTTTATGAGCAATTAATTGGCCCGCTTGTCACATATATTAATTATTGATACCGCTGAAGCTTACAACTTCGTTAATTTTAAACACCAACGTTCTATTTGATAAGAAGGAATAGACCGCAACAAGCTTTTTGATGCTAAGTGACAATCTAGCTTTTTGGACATAACTTATGTGTGCCTTGATTTTCAAATACGTACGCGTGGTGTTTTCATATTTCCAGTTTTGAACCTGATCCACGAATTCGGCATACCTTCTGGTCGTATGCGTCGGAGGAACACTTGGTATGGCTAGCATGTCGCATCAACAAGGTCCAGTTCAGCGATACCGGTTAGTTGCCGTACATTAACCACGCACGAGGTACTTAACGAAACAACCGATAACTATAACGTAAAAATAGTTTCAACCTTTTCTTGTATTGTTAAAATAAAGTACAACGACATATTAGGCTTATAAAGGCATATTATAGTTAGATGAATATCAACGAATTCGTAGTCTTAGATTAACAGCCTAAAGACAATCCGATCAAACAAGGTGGAATGCGTGGGAATCAACTCCGGTGTGTACTTTTCTTGTGTTTAACGACATGACCATCCAAAGTCGACCTGCTTAATAAAACCCGCCGGAAGTGATTGTCTTATAAGATCGCTCTGTTTTACCCATAAAGGGGATCTGATTTGGGCATGATTCATAGGGGGGTTAAAGGAGGGCTAATGTAGGTTAAAAGCTGTAACCACCATGCAAAAATATCATTTTATAAAATCTTTAGGGCGCACTATTTTCCCCAAATGCCAGTGGCCTCTTTAAACGGATATAAAGCACTTGCTAGTGGTAGTGCGCAGGATACAATGTAGTTATGCCTCTGGGGGAATTTACAAAAGATACCACTATTTTTTACAGGCTGATTAGAAGTCAGTGCTTAGCTTTAGATGCTATGCACGACTCGCGCTTGTACTTGTACGCGAAAGGAAGGATTTTTTTTTCATCAATTTCCATAACAAAAAATTCCAGATCCAAGTAGAAGTACACACTCGTGCATGGCCTCTAAACATTTATAATATGCGACTCGCGTGCGACTTGACATTGTATAATGCCAAATTGTACATTTCTATTAAGTTGTCTCCTGTCCCGAAGTATTAATATATTCTAAGTATCACCAGTACGAAGTGTGTCGTTTATAGATGGTTTTTAAATAAACATAATTGACGCAAACTACATTGCCTGTTAATAATCACAATGAATGATAAATTTAATTGCGAAAAAACATTAAAACCTATAAATACATAAGGACCTCAAGACATAGGGCATTAGAATTTTAGCACGCTTAATTTTTTCCAGGTTTTTAGGTTTTCATGTGGTGTCAAAAATTTGGTCCGAAGCGTCCAAATTTGTAAAAAAATGCAATAAAGAAACGAAATCCCGTATTTGACATAGCCCTGTTCAACTTTAATCAGCATAATCATCATGTGGACATCACAAGTTATTTTAGAGCCAGACAGCCCAAAATTAATATCCTCTTTGTACGGCGCAGTGTGGTTTACTAACCGAATTCCTTAATTGGGAGTTGCTTTTATGAAACCATAGTGGCCTAACTTTTTGAAGGGGTTTAATCTTGAGAAGAGATATTCAACCCCTTTTACAATGAGTCTATTTGAAATGTACCACGCACGGCTGGCTGCGTATTCGCAGTATTTGCTGAAACATATAGGTCAAATCTAATATTTCTGCGCAATAGAGCATTGAGCTGCGCATATATTGATGTTACTTTACACACGTAACTAGGGCCAATCTCTGTGCCTTAAAGGGACATAAGGGCATGAAAAAAATTTGACATAATGAAAAGGACCCTTACTGAAATCACTTTCCACGAGTTTGAAAACAATTTTGAAATGTTTACAATTTCTGTAAACACAGTAAAACAGAAAAGTTCGGGGGAGGGAGGTAAACGTTTGTGGGCATTTTCTGGAATAGAAAGCAGGAGGTTTTCACATCCCGGACAGAATTTGAGTGTATCTAGCATGTTTTGCGACAACAATCAAAAGCATTCAACCGGATTAGGCATTGATTTAAGGCTTGTAATATTGTACTTTAGGCTTGTAAGATATGATCTGGCAAGTGAAAGGTGGATTAGCCGGATTAGCACATATACAATAGCACTGGTCTGTGAGCTAATGAAACAGGCTTTTCAAGTTTGGTACATGCTGGCAGTAATGTCAGCTCCTTGTGTCCAAAATTCCAGAAAACAAACTGCCACTCCCCCTGGAAACTCTCCTGTTTTTACTGTTTTTTACAGATTAAACATCCAAATTCTTTTCAAACTCGTGGAAGGATTTCGTAAGGGTCCTTTTCATATGTCAATTTCTTCATGCCATTATTTCCCTTTAAGGAAACCGCCATCAACCAAGAAAAATAGTCGACAGAACATGCTGGCTTAAAGAAGCGTCATTTCCACGTATAAACACCTTAAATTTAACAAATGAAATATATCCGATCATTTATCTTAACTCTTGAAGTTTTTGGAAAATGGTTTTTCAATTTGCAGCATTTTATTTTATTATTTTCCATAGAAAAATCATTTTAATGGATTATTTATTTTATTGTTTTGGCTTTTAATCTGTTCATAATTATGCTAACACTACAGGATGTTGATAATTATGTCATATTCTCGCGCTTTTCTTTTCAGTTTCTCTATATTTTTAACATCGTTGGTTGTCTGTTGTATTATCAACGGCTCTTCACTTGCGGGCTGGTATGTAATCTCAATACCGGCTGGTGATCCCTACAAAGTCCGTTGGGTTGGCGCTAACGCCTCAGGTACATAGTATGTACCCAATAATGTAAAACTAGGCCTATTATAGTATAAAGTTGTATTCGCAGCAACAAATCACTCATACAGCAAATAGCGCTAAAAGAAATCAGATTTTTATTTTTTGCTAGAAATGTTTTTTTGAAGAATTTTATGAAAGGAAATAACTTTCTAAAATGATTAATGAATAACCCAAACATACTTGGTTTTATTTTAGTTTACGCTTTCTATTTTTGGTTGTATTCTGATTTGGTTTGGTGGTCGCTCAATAAAATAAACCAGTCCCTCTGTCTGAGGTAGTTGTAGGCACTGTGATCTTCTTCAAAAATCTTTGGTTATACTAGATTCCAGTTGATAAGTGGAATAGTCTCTACCCTTTTTGTTTTTGTAGGTGGAGTATGATTGAGGGATTAGTATAAAAACTTAGTCCGTGTATTTGTGGTATGATGTGCGCTATGATATAGATAATCAATGGAGCTAGATGGCGTTCGTTAAAATAACAGGGTTGAGCGCTTGATGACTTGGTTTACTTTCCCTCGAGCGTCCTTGGCCGCGAGAGCTAAGTTAACAAGTCCAGCAAGCGCGAAAAGGCCTGTTATTTTCACGACGCATCATAGCGAATTGATTATATATTATACACTTAGAGTATGATATCTAAATAACATTAAAAACCATTTTTTTTGGTTTTAAAACATGCTAAAATTGGATTGATATGACATAATTTGTCGCAATTTAAATTTAACAGTATTTAAAAACACTTGGTCCTTGTCCACCATCTATGACCAGCGTTACCAAACTCCAGTGGTTGTATTGATTGATCTGGCCATTAACCTTCGCGTAGATTGTTAAAGCTCAACTGGCTATGGTTTGATTGATCAGTGCTTTACTAAATACTAATCAAAGAAATGAGGATGTTTTTTTGGTTTATTCCTTTGGAGTAGGCTTTGAATTAAAGAAATCACCAAGCCTAGACAGAATAAACCTCTTACTCTTTATCATCCATTACATGTCCTATATTGATTATTTCGTGCAGAAATTCCATGGATTTATCAGTGGCCCTAGATTTAATACATGTATTTTAGCCATTTGAAGTGGCATTGCATAGGGTTGAAGAATAAAGAAATCAAAATCCAACCCTCTGAACTGATGACCGTCACTGTTTATAATATATTTCTAAATATACGTACTTGATGTGTATGGGCATGTCGAACATTTGTGGAAGCAGCATTTGATTTCAATGAAAATGACGCGTAGGATGGGGAGCTCCTGCAATTTTGATTTCCAAGATGTTAAGCTGACGTAGTACCAAACCTTTTTTTTTGGGGGGGGGACCTTTTATATTCAACCAGTGTTTGGTCAAATCATTATAAAATGTCCATGGGGTAGGTTTTTGTTTGTTTTTTTCATGTTTGTCTTTTTGCATTACCCTTAAGGAATTGCCGTTCTCATACAAATTTTAAAATGACCGTATGAAAATCAAAATCTGAATATCTGAATTTATCTCTATTTGCTGCTGTAAAAATGATAAATTGTTCATGTCTATTTATCAAAGAAAAAATGTTTGAAGTAAAGAGCAATCAATTTTTTAAAGTTCCTTATACAGGTTGCATACCGCTCTATATTTCTAAATACATAGTTTGCATAGTTTGACACCATAGATTTTGTATCTTATTGGCCATCAGTATATACAGATCGCGCCGCTGTATTAATTGTCAGGACATTGTAATTTCTAAACTATCCCGTGACCCGCGCGTTCAGTTGTGACCCCAGCTTTCCCGAGTGTGCCATGTTTTAAAATAACAATATCTCTAGAGCTGTTATATTAAAAATACACCCCAGTATAGCCTCCTCGAGCCTGTTCGTAGTATATAACGCACGGGAAAACAATAGATATAACACAAGACGCTAGCCGAGAATTGTATACCTGATAGCCAACCCTGAGCACTTGGGCCATTCCAGTCCCAATCATATTAAAGCTAACCCTGAACTTTGCTCCGTGTGCGCTAAAATGCCAAAAAGCTTCCGGGTAATCATTTCCTCACCTTTCCGGTCATTTTAGCGAAAAAAATGTGAAGGTCGTACCTTCAACCGGGGTTAAGGGTATTCCGTCAAGTCGCAGGGATACGTGGGGTGGGGGGGGTGTTTGCTTACCCAAGAATATTTTGTATACAATTTTTTAAATTATTAAAAAAAAAAAAAAAAAAAAAATATATTTATGTTTAAAAAAAAAAACTAGTCAATTGCCATCATTTAGGCTGAAACCGCATTAAAATCCGATAGTCCTAACTTTTTTTAAAAAAGTGGTTTTTCGGTTCGCCTATTTTCTGTGGAAAATGCCAATTTTGTCCGACTCGCGGACTTTATGACGTCATTGTGACGCCATAATGGTATTTAGTATTATTTTTGTATCAATGGAAGGAGATGACCATAGCTATCTCATTGGTATCAACTTATAAGCATCGGGTGCTTTATAACCACCCCCCCCCCCTTGTAACCGTGTTACAAAAAAAGGCTTGGTAAGACGGAGGGATAAATCATAGAAGTTCAAAGAACGCGCAAACTAAATCCAGGTATAGTTTCATTGAAAGCCGGTGAAAGCTGATTTTATGAATAGTGAAGATGAAAGTTCTGCATTGTTACACACAGGTGACTGAAACCTTCTAAAATATATGACATGCTGTTGTAGGCAATGTTTAAAACCAATTAAAACGTAACTTTATTTGTAGTTGGCCAGTTTCTTTCAATCCGATCTCTTTTGTATCTCTGGGTATTTCTGGGTATTTCTGTCCCCTATTTTGAGTAATGGACGAAGTCCAAACTCCACCCATAACTCTACCATCAATTGGAATCTACTATAAGAGATTTACTCTTTCAATCTGGATCGGTAGGCCTAACCAATTTTCTACATTGCCAATGGGGCAGGCACGCCAGGAGCAAGCTCAAAGCCGATCCGATTTTGTTATGAGTTATTTTATGTATTGATTTTGCTGTTATAATACTGTATTTGAAAAAAAAAGAATCTGACAGAACATGGTTCAAAGGTCAGAATGCACCAGAGAGCGCCGCAAATAAGCCCTTTCGAGGTCAGACATCGCATGCGCAGTCACTTTGTCAAGTGGAAATTATGTACTTCCGGTTCAGGATGAGTATCGGAAGTGCATTGAGCCAGGCAAGTGGTTCTTCACCACCAGAGTGACATAGCACGTATGCAGACAATCATATACCCATGAAGGGGATGTCATTCAAGTTGTACAGGGATTGCCGCGCACCAAAGTATACATTCCTGCTTGACCAAAAAGTCGATCATGCGCAGGAGGAACTTTAAAAGGACTTTTAGGATAAAATGTATTAATCCATGTCTGGCACCACTCCACCAGGACCCCAAACTTTTTATGACCCTTGTTTCAACATTAGCGTCTGGTAGCTTTTCTTGTTATTTTTTATATATAGCTCATACCCTACCTTGTTATGGACATCTTAGGACAATATCCCGGCTTACCAGGGTTATTCGTATCGGCCATGTTCAGCGGTGCTCTAAGGTGCGTACGGTTATAGATTTTACTCTGTATTCCTATATAAAATTAAGCCATACCTGCTAACTTTCAAAGTCCTTTATCCACGTACTAACTTAAAGGTCCCAGGAAATGCAAATAGAATTGATGTGGTTTGTGTCGAGTCTACAAGGAGGGACCAGAAAGCATTCAATATTGTCGAGTCTACAAGGGGGGACCAGAAAGCATTCAATATTTGGGTTGGTGATGACATATTTGTGGGTAATATGATTTTTTTCAGAGAGTAATAGAAAATTCCAGGGGACTGGTGTGGAATCTATTCATGACACTGACTGAAAAAATCAATAGTTTCACTAATGATGTCACTGGAGGTATTCTTTTTTCTGGACCTGTTTATTTTATTGGAATGGAATGTCCATAAAGATTCTGGAGTGGTTATCATCTCATTCTGGGACCTTTAAGTCCTTTCTTACTTCATTAATATGATGATTTAAATATGATCTAGATAATTTGGACGGTTAAGGCAAAAATTATTTGTTACGCTTATTTCACAGCTCTGTTTCCTCTTGTCTGAATGCACTAGCTGCCGTCGTAGCAGGCAGAGGATTAAAACCTTACTTTAATCCAAGTGAAACAAAGTATACTTGGATAACCAAAAGGGTCAGGGAGGTTGTTCAAATTTGGTTTGCGTTCAAATTGTTATTTGCGGCGTTAGTGTGGTTAATTATTAATTATTATTATTAATTATTATTACTGTATACTAGAATTTGTGTGTCTGACGTTCGATTCTGCAGGATCTTCACTTCATCGAAGGCAAACTGAGTTTGCTCCACCATTTACGTGTCGTCTTAACACACAGCGCCGCCATTGTTGAATCTTGTCAAACCTTGTGCAAATCTTCAGCTGGCCTAGGGAGTTTATCAATCACATTATTATCGGCTGAGGTACGGCGGTCCGGTAAGTACGTATATCCGTTTTCTAAAATTGAAGCGTAATTGAAACCAGCGTTTTGAAATTCTCAAGACTGAAATAATACGAAAAGGCATTGGTGGGAAAAGGGATGCGGCCCGTAGCGAATGTGTGTTCCACTTTTCCGTGTCTGCGACACCGAAGTACCCGACACAACGTTCAATTTTCTCGCTATTCTATAGGTTCAGACCCAATTACGATAACATAGGCCTTTGAAAATAAACATAGTAACGGACCCGCTGTTGCAAAAACTTCCATAGAACCCCTGCGTATTCCGGAGATATTTCAGATTTAGTTTTCATTTGGCATTCATTCGCTATGACGGACTGATCACGTTATTCTCATCTCTCGCGCATTACTAATTTAGATAATATCTTTTTGCCAGTCCTGTGATCACGACTACTTTACTTCCGACCGCCGTAGGCCTGAGGGTGGGAAACTCTGTCAGATAGCGTTGATTTGGATTTTTGTACATTGCGGTACCCTGGAGATTGCGCAAATACTTGACCGATCGACGATTTACGCACCAAAATATCCTAACTAATTGTCAGTTAGCTGACAGGTTATAAATAGGTTTTATTTTTGAAAAGACGAAAAAACGTGCAAAATACTACCATAGCAATCATTTTCTTCTTTTCAGCTGGCTCCATTCTCGATTGCTGCTATCCAAGTCATGCCACACGCCAAGCTTACAAACTAGTGAGCTCATTGTCTTTTTTGTCAGGACCATTTTCTAACATCAGATCGACCACCTGCTTCGTTGATTCGCGATAATCCAAGGTACCAGCGAAACTCGTTTTTTCATTCCTTGTTCAAAGCAATCGCAGAGCCTTTAAAACAGCGTCTGGCTGCTATGGAGTCCAAAATCTAGTGTCATGTCTCTAAGAATAGCCGGCCAATTAGCGATGCGGAACGGAATAAGGTGGCGTTTTGTGCCACATACAGATTCTATGGTAGCGTAAATGGAGTGGCCTTGCGTTTGCCTTTGATGAAGATCCTGCTAGATCGAAACGGACGTCAGGCCCACACTCTAGTATACAGATTGGCCTACACAGGCTAATTTTGTTGGAGAGGCAAGTTGGTGACAGCATTTACTTATTTTTGATTTATCATTATATTGCATTATTATTATTGCTAAACGTTGATTCGTGTGATTGTTTTTGGTTTTGTGTAGAATGAACTTTTTTATGGATATATTTTAAATTCGAAATAATTTGATAATTTCTTTTTAAAAAATGTAATATTGTCACTTCAATTAATGCACCGATAAACTAGGACGTCATAATAAGTATAATTACACACTCTCAAAACAACGGATTAAAAATAATGGGTAAAGTATTCTGCATATTACTGCTTACTGGGTTTAAAAACCCGTTGATTCAATCAACGTTGTTAAATTAGTTTACTATTTAAATATTTAGGGCCAAATATTGGTTTACATATAACTAAATGCTGGGTAAAATATTTAAAACCACAACGTGGCTGTTCACTGATAGTCAACAAAACAGTTCACTGGGTGTAGGATAAATGGTACTTTAGAAAAATTGTTTTTTAAATATCCAATGGCCATTTTAATTAAAACCACATTTTGGTTAATTTTAACCAACGCTCGTTACTTTACCAAGTACACCCGTAATTTTTACCACACTCGTTATAAATTTATTACCGTTGTTAAATTTTACCAACACTGGTTAAATGCTACCGAATTCATGGGTAAAAAGTTTTAACCACTTAATCGCAACAATTACTTTTTCATTATCGTTCTAGCGTCGGAAATCAAAGAAAAATCTCATCATGAAGGGCATATAGTTGCATGTTTATGGGAAGGTATTAGCCGAGTATGAAAAGAAAATATGAAACAGTGGCGGATCCAGGAAGTTGCAATAGGGGCGCCATGCACCGACACAATTATGTCTGGACACCCACAAAAGCAGTTTATATAGAGCTTACAAGGCCTCCTAAAATAATACGAATTTTTTGAAGCACTAAATAGGAACTTGCGTGTTCTAATGCTACGGCGGTAGCTTGACGCCCAACTAAACAGGCAGTTCAGTGCCTACGGCGTCTAATCATAAGATCTACAGGCGCCCGGTTATCGCAAGCCATAAAGCCTAGGCCATAACGTATTGCCGCAACGCTTTGCGGACATTTCGGCAACGCGTTGCGGCGTCGGCCAATTAGAATGACGAATTTCGTGACGTATTTCAAAATAGACCCACACGCGTTGCAAAGTATCTAGCAAACGCGTTTGTGGAAACTCACACAACGCGTTGCGACCTTCACACACGCGTTGGCGACCTTCACAACGCGTTGCGACCTTCACAACGCGTTGCGAAGGTTCACAGCTATAATGGTTCATAACGTAATGCCGCAACGCTTGTGAGAAAGGTAGCAACGCGTTGATACATTTTGGCACCGCGTGTGCGGCTGTCGGCCAATCAAAATCAATGCCCGCATTTCTGTGACGCATTTCTGTGACGCATGTGCAAAGCCTTCACATGTCGTTGCGAGCTTCAACAACCGTTGTAAACGTCACAATGCGTTGTGAAGGCAATACATAAAGGTCATAAAACGTATTGCCGCAACGCGTTGTGAAGGTTTGCAACGCGTTGGAAGGTCGCAACGCGGTTTGTGAGATTTATATTTGTGAAAATACGTCACAGGAATTCATGATTTTTGTGGCGACACCGCACGCGTTGGCCGAAATGTCGCAAACTCGTTGGGCCGAAAATGGCAATGCGTTGACGAAATGTCGCAACGCGTGACGCGAAATGTCGTTAGCAACGCGTTGTGAAGCTTGCAACGTGTTGTGAAGCTCGCAGCGCGTGGTGAGAGACTTTGCAACGCGTTGGCAATGAAAGGTCATAACGTATTGCCGCAAAAGCGTTGTGAAGGTTGGCAACGCGTTGTGAAGTCGCAACGCGTTGTGAGATTTATTATTTGGAAATACGTCACAGAAAATTCCATGTTTTGATTGGCCGGGACAACCGCAACGCGTTGCCGAAATGCCGCAAAACGCGTTGCTGAAATGTCGCAACGCGTGTCCGAAATGTCGCAAAACGCGTTGCACGAAATGTCGTTAGCCCGCGTTGTGAAGCTTGCAACCGCGTTGTGAAGCTCGAAACGCGTTGTGGGTCTATTTTTGAAATACGTCACATTAATTTATGTTTGATGGCGGACGTCGCCAACGCGTTGCCGAAATGCCGCAACGCGTTGCTACTTCTCGCCACGCGTTCTGCAGCAATACGTTATGGCCTTTAGGCTTGCGATACCCGGTGCCCTGTAGCAAAAAAGTCATTTTTTTTAGATTTGTGCTTCTGCCGGATTCGCCCCTGTGAAAGAGTTCAATCTTTGTCAAACAATAAATTGTCAATAGGGACTATTACGGGCAATGTAAAATTGTTCCAGATCCCTAACGTCCCTTAACTGTCTTTAAAGGCTTACGGTATTTTGCGAAACGAAACGAAACAGAAACCCATTTGATTACACGCTGTATTTCCGTCATGCATGCATAACGTGCATAAACGGAATAAAGCGTGTAAATCCAATGGAGTTCTGTTTCGTTTGTTTCGTTTTATTCGTCATGCATGCATAACGTGGCATACACGGAAACAAAGCGTGTAATCAATGGGGAGTTCTGTTTCGTTCGTTTCGCAAAATACAGTTCGCCGTATTTAATGCACTTTTGAAAAAATCACAGAGAGGACCCCTTTTTGCCTTGTATTAGGGGGAAATTGCCCATAGATCTAACAAGAAAAAAAACCTCATTTTTGCGGTGATCGTCAGATTTTCGTCTAGGGACGTTAGGGATATAGAACAGAAGAATATAAAATACAGTAAAAAGAATCACCAATTGAACTATTTTGGTTAATGTAACACCAACTATCACTGCCAGCTTTTTCAGTCCCCTAATGGACGAAAGCCTCAGCAGGATGACGTCACTTGCCCCTATCCCTGCTAGATTGTTTCCATCTTTTCTACTTCAATTTGTCCTGGCCATCTCCTTTCACCTTTGTTTTCTCTGTTCCTGCTCCCATTCGCTGGCCTCTATTCATTTGGTCCATCTTGTTATCTTCTCTTAGGCTGATATGACCCGCCTTTACCATTTAACCCTTTTAACACATAGGGCATAAGGTCTTCTGCACTCCGGTTGGTGCATAGAGGTGGACCTCCTGAAAACCACTTTGGCGTTGTACTTTTTACCGGTTTGTCTGGTTCAGTATACTGAGAGCCAAATAATTTGACTCCGGTTCAACAAAATTCGGAACATTTGATATTTACCCCCAGAATGAACCTTGACATGTATCATGGCCTTTAACCTGTATTACTGACTGAGGTCGAAAGCTAGACAAATTTTAGGAGGTTTAGACACCGGGTGCATGCAATGCAGCTGCGGTAATTTATTGAGAGCGCCCATACCCAGTTGTGTTCAGGAATGTGACTGCATAAGTCAATCCACTCGGATCGATATAGATGGTAAAACTTTTCTCCCCAGGTTTGACTCCTTTCCTAATCAGTTCAGTGACAGAGTGGAATATGCTCTCCAAGCAAGCTGTAACAGTTTTGGGGAAAATGTATCTCCCTGTCCTCCCCCTTTCTCAGTTTCTTTATCTTTAGCAGCCAACTAGTTGGTTTCGCCCTGTTATATGTCTTCTGATTGTTGTCCTATAGACGGATTATGTATTCAGCAATGGTATTCCCCATAGAGACTCCATTGCGAGAATCAAATTGAACACTTCTGGCGTATTGTTTACATGGGGGACTTCAAAACTCAAACCGCCGGTCAACGCGGTGTTTCGTGGCGGTTGAATTGAAATCCATTGTGAGAACAAAACACCCAGTTGCCACGTGAAATTCCCGATTGCAATGGCTGTTCTTGTGCTACACACGAACAGATGGTACGGCGAACAACCGGTGTATGAGTTTGAAGCCACTCCTTACTGATGTTTCATACACAGAACCCCGTTGAAAGATCAATGAATTACTTTGGTATAAGGGTTACAGCAATGTTTTAGACTTTATATTTAATTTTTATCGCATGATTCAACCCTACAAATATTTAATAAATTACATTAAATAAATGAATAACAAAAGTCATGAAAGACCACACTATCAACACAATTGGTGAAACCTTAATTATTCCCGTGGGACTGTGTTGCGGAGTGTTTGTGCGTGCGGTATACGGTCGCGCTCGTGTGGCGTTCTAATAGTTTAATACGCTCTTTATCCATGAATCACTTC
Source organism: Ophioderma brevispina (assembly GCA_023653785.1). NCBI lineage: Eukaryota > Metazoa > Echinodermata > Ophiuroidea > Amphilepidida > Ophiodermatidae > Ophioderma > Ophioderma brevispina. The sequence goes on from JAMKCH010008390.1 coordinate 27,314, forward strand.
AAAATGAATTATCTTTTACTTATCCAGGCGCTTTCATATATTTTGGAATGATTGGAGGTCCACTCCTGGGGCTTTTTTCACTTGCTATGTTTCTTTCCGTGGTGCATTCACGGTGAGATATTTTTGTGTCTGGGATTACTCTACATAATGAACGATATTTCAAGCCGGGGCACCCCCGTTCGTTACACATGCAGCTCTTTTAAGTCGAACTCGGTATTAAAGAATGATGATGCCTTGTGGGGTAATATCACGCCGATCTCGGGTGTCCTAAAATCTTGAAAACACGACGAGGTTGATGTAGTTCTCCGATGCGATGAACACTGCCGTTACCACAAAAACGCCTTGCTATTGAGTTTCGTGTGGCTGTTTGATCTTCATACCTTTGTCACTTATATACTCACATTAGGAATGATAGTGGTTAAAGACAAGAAAAATCGAATGAATCATGTTCGGCTTAAGTCCGGGGGTAAGTTCATCGCATTTGAAAACGCAACCTCGTCTGCCTCGTCGCGTTGAGGAGTCATGACCTCACCCGCAAATCTGACCTGCACATGCGCAGTCAACCGGAAGCCATAATGCCGATTGGCTTATTGTGGTAATCCTACAAATCATTTATCATGCGTCCGTATGAAAAAGACTAAGTGCAACTTTCATTTTTCCCTCCTCACTTTGGTTTCTAGATTAGAGTTCCTTATTTCTTGTCCACTTTTGGGACAAATAAGACTCAAATCAAATAAGGGATATCTTTTAAGATCCTGACAAACATAAACTCTAAGTTTGAATTAATTCATAATTCTAGTTTATTAAGTTGTGTTGCATGTTAATTTTGGTGCGCATATAGCGCGTGACATTCCATGTGCTCCATTGTAGCTAAAATAGTATATGTATCTATGCTGTGTTTATGTTTTCATAGTCAGGGTGCTTCTGTTGGTTTGCTCGGAGTTCTAGGGTTCCTCATCTGGGTTGGTATTGAAAGTCCATAGTTAATCCACCACCTGATCCAAACTTCATTTATCAATCGAAAATTGCACATTCCCACGACAACACCACTGCCATATACAACCATACTCAACCAATTGACGTCACCATGGAAATACACCACCTCCGTAAGTTATATCTCAAGTCCAATAATCAAAGTTTCCGGGATAACTTCAGTATGCGAGATAAAATGTACCATTAGATGGAAACAAATGAAAATCGTATCATGAAATTAAAAGGCACTAACTGCACAGAGAAAAACTCTGTTCAAAAAGTTTAAAACATTTGTTTCAAGTTTAAAAGGTATTAACGGTGAACGAACAACCCGGTTTCAGTCACCCGGTACAACTTTGGTTTAAACTTGTAAACAACGTTTTAAACTTTACCATCGTTTTCTCGTGTGGACATTTTGGGTTTTTGCGAGATAATACTATCCTTCAAAATGTACTTTGTTAGCTTTGAAATGATATGTAATTTGTGTAGGTTTTTTTCAAAATGTAAACTCCGGGGAAAATTAATTTTGGTGAACTTAAACTTCCAAATCTCAAAATCACCAAAATATCATTAGAATGGGTCATTCTCAGCTCACAAAACGTTATTTCAGTAGAACTTTTTTAATAATCTTGGTAAAATCATTGAAGTACATTTGACTAACATATTCTATAAATGTTTTCAAATTCACTCTTTCTCACTCTTTTCCAATGAAAAAAAAACAATCCTTTCTGGGTTTCTTTTAAAGTGAAATTAATAATTTTTTTATTAAAGGGTTTGTAATGTCACGCTAGTTTTTTTAAAAATGTGGCATTCGAAATAAATTATTTTAAGACGTTAAGAGACAACTTGGCATATTTGAAAAATAGTGCACCCCTCCAGATTTTTCAAAATCGATATTTTTGCATGGTTGTAAGGCTTTTATATACTAGTACAAAAGCCCTCACCCCGAAAGGATTAAGACCAATCAGCTTCCTTATGTAAACAGAACGATTTTATAATGTCACGTCGCCGGCGACGTTAAAGTCAGCAGACGCCGAAAATGGCGTTTAAACACAGAACACGCACGCGTATGCATGTTTCCCACGCTATGCACACTGTTTTGAATCGGTCTATAAACCTTTGTGGTTTTTAATATCAGTGAGTCCGAGTAAAATATTCATGTATATACACATTTGTTGATTAAATTTATAGCAAACTTAAAGTTGGCCTACAAATAACCTGGATGTCCTTTATCCTCATATCAATTTCCCTATCTGTTTGGACTATGTATTTTATGGTAAAATATACTCGGTTCTTCCAATGGCCTAGACAACATTTGAAGAGCAATTGAGAAATTTCATATTTTGTGAAAATGTGCCAGTGCGCTTTAAGATCATGTTTCTTCATTACTTCAGGACGGGGCTCGAAATTGGTGGACGGTATTGTTACTTGTGTACGTGGAGTGGCGTGGCGCGTCTTATAAATATGTTTAATGGACCAGCTTCTAACAGTACAATTATTCATAAAGTCGAAATATGAATCTTTCTGTTGTTTCTGTCATCCCTTGATGAGGCATTAGACCAAATAAGTTTTGTTTTTTTTTTTTTCTATGTGGTTCTTTTCTTCTCTCCTTTGGTCTTTTTTCTAATCGAAATATTCAGACAGTAAGGTAGGCAATCTCTGGCGGTTGCGACTGTAAAGCTCTTTTGTTTAGAGAAAATCGATCTTTTTGCATCATGTTGAAGTTACCCCAATGTAATGGAAAAACTCCACTTTCAAACAATTTTGTTACATATTTTCCCATTGCTATGGCAAATTCGCACAGGAAAACCCTGACTTGTCATATACCCTCTTGGGTAACGTTTCATTATAAGTCCCAAGTATACAAAATTACTTTGCCATTGATCACTTAATTTTGCATATTGGGAATAGGTCTAATAAACTATTGTGTTTATGCGTTTGAAAGCATTGATTACGAGAGTGGGTGGCTCAGTCAATTGATTGAAAAAGAGAACACGTGAGGTCCGGGTGAGGTTTTGTCTAAATTCTGTAGCCATTGCTGAGGCTTAGGGAACAGGTGAAATGCATTCCAGGGTCGTTGTGCTAGCTTTTGCTGCCCGCAGACTTAAAACCTTTATGAAGTGATGTTGCATATTTAGCATTTTGTATAAAACTAAAAAATAACAAGCTGACTCTATACCCAGCTTTGTGATGTAGTGGTGACGGTTAATTCAAAAGGTTTGCCATTCATAATGGCCTTTTAGCAACCGTCAGACTGGTAACTTGCATAATCTATCTCATGAAAAAAAATAAAAAAATAATTGGGGGATCTTTTAAATCTACTTTCTATTACATAGCTTAAATTATTTAATTTTTATAGTCCGCAAAACTGCCGAATTAGAACCTGGCCTTATTTCACCATCTTTGATATACTTTTATGCTGTCTTCCGGCAAAGTGGAGACGAGTTTTATGGTGTGGTTGTCAACACGACGAGGAAGGTGTAAAACACGACGAGGAAGGCTGCTTTGAAATAAAGTCAAATGAACGTCCTCCACCTGAATTCCGAGTAAGTCACTAACTGTCTTCTCTTCCAACATTATCTTCCAAACAAAGCGGATAGAATCCCAATTTAATATCCTTAAACGGAGAACCTTTATCAATAATAACTTACCCAATATACGCTATATACACAATATGAACACTATGGAGTGGTTTCATGGGAAAACGGAATTATACTAACCTTACAACGAATTTAACAAGCATTTTGTCTGACCACGCTCTATTTGAAATTCGCGCTACTGTATATGGGATATTATTTGTGTTATGCGATACCGAAGGCACAGTAGCGTCTTACATCTTCACGCATGATGCTTCCATAATGTGTATTTCCTATGGCATGTATGACCGAAACGTTGCCGGTCGTATCGCATAACACGTGTATATACAGCGCGACTTTTAAATAGGCACATGGTCAGACTAGATGGTTAATTCCTTTTTAGATTATATCTTCGTTTTTTTATGAACCACTCGAATGTGGTCAATAATATTTTATAGTGTATATGTTTATATTATTCGTGTACGGGTTCCCTTTAACACTTAAATTAGATATCTCCAGCATCCCACCAATTGAGTTTTGTGTGATCTGATTATAGCGCAATTTGCAATACTGCGTCATATTCCGTACATCAATCTACTTTATAACTGTCTTTCAAATTCCACGAGTACAATCCACCTCTTGATTCTTGAACAGGTGCGGCGTTTATTTTGTGCGATCTGATTATAGCGCATTTTGTAAACCGTGGCATACTCGGACATCATGCGGTTATACACTGACCTCTACACCATGGATCGCGGGCTGTGGGGCTGCCGCACCGTTGAATTGTCGCCGATTGCAACCACAGGAATTTGCATTTTGCCTGCGCAATATTACTTCACTTATTGTCAAGTTTAAAGGAATTCTTTGTAAACAATAGAACATCTGTTGTGGAATATTGCCCAGCAGGTGTAATTATTGTTTCCCGCCCATATTGCTAAGGCAAAGCAACTTCCTGTTGTTTCACAGCGGCGTACTCAGACCCGCTACCAGTGTAGACCGTCAGTGGGTTTTTACTCTCTTCCAAAATTCCAGAGGACATATACCACCTGGTTTGAAGTCTGACGTTGCAGCGTTTATCGACGGTGGGTTTGCATTGTCATTCTGGAATGTGTAGAGTATACCTACAATGGCTACCTGTCCCACGTCTTGAATACCTTGTATTGTTATTATTCTTGACACGAAAGAGTGTAGGTCTATATAATCTTGAAACTGGGGAATTAACGGGTGATTGGATTGTTGTGTTTACTTTTTTGTTGCTCATCACCACCTGTGCGATTCGTGCTTTAGTATTTTACCTTATAGTTGCAACTGCGACTCCTCTCTCATACAACAGATAGATTGACTAAAAGATAGACTAAATAGCTTGACTTTTAAACAATATTTATCAATACGTAAACATGGCGATTTGGCGAGTTTCAATGATAGCGGTTGGTGATGCCTGTTCTTTGGTTGAAAGGGAGTTTTACAATGAACTCTCTCCTCAGAATCTTGCATTGGGTCTTTAAAACATACGTATTTGTCATATTCGAAAGTTGTAAAGACCTACCAGTCGGTAGTCCAACTGAAGATATTGAGAGCACTCCTGTTTTATAAAGGACGGCAGAAGGTCTGAGTGTGGACGCGGGGACCGATAGAGAAATACTTCCGGGTTAACAAGAATAAAAGATGAGGTCGAATCTTCGTCGCTAACAAATCAACAGGGAATAAATAACAGGGATAGGAACTAGAAAATGAGGAGGGTGATCAAGAGGACACTTCCTTGTAGACCGAATCATCTCAAATCTGTTTCTTTCGGCTGCGTTGTGTTGTGCTCTCGGCCTTGGTTTTCCTTCCTTGCCTGTCTGCCGTGCGCGGCGCCATCCATGGTTCCGCCCCCTTTGCTGCTTGGGGGTAGATATGTGTATATGATGTAGCAGCAGACCGTCATAGAGAACATTTACATAAAAACAATAGCACCATACGCAATCCATTTACTCTATTATACACAATTAATGCAATCAATTGGCGGTATTAGGCCTTCATATTATTATTGGGATTAAGTTTGTCAACCAGTGAAAAACCAACGTACTGTTTTGTCGACGTTTCGCTGAATGATCACTCAGCTTCCCTCAGGACTTATGTATTGATCCGTCTACAGTAGAGCGGGAAATTTGACCTAAGGATCGACTTTTTCTCTTCAATTGCTCTTTTGCAATTTTAGGCAGTGGATCATATACGTGACTTAAGTTGTAAGTGCCTCCGTCTCGGTTCATACTTGATCCCCTCTCCTCCTGATCCGATTGATTCCCTTATCCATCAGCTTTGCGATCCCCTTCTCTCCCAATCTACTACTGATTCGCCCTAGCCAACTGATCTGTGATCGCCCGATTTTATTAAGTTCAGATTGAGATACTTTACTTCTAGCTCTGGTGTATCTCTGTTGACCTACTTTTTCGGCTTCCACTTTGTTGTTCATTAGTCTGATACCAAAATTGTCTTTTGATTTCCCCATTATGATTGAGGACAGCTTTTGCAGGGAATTTCATAAATCACATTGCCTATTTTGTCTCTTTGTCTCAGTTTGTCTTTTGGGTGAACCAGGATGTTCTGATGGTAGTATGCGGTTTTATAGCTGTAGAATTATGATGACTTTTAAATATTCTACTGATCTTTTCGGAGGTCCTGCTACATAAGGGATGACTACCCTGCCTTTGTTCTGTCCCCATTTAATGTCTTGGTTTTCTTTGTATTGTTTTTGGGAGGCTTTTTCAGACCTTTTCTTCTTAACCTTGTCTACAATCTTGGGTAACCACTCCGTGAGGCCTTTTCTATGTGAGACTCTTCCTTGATCTTATCCTCGTGTTCTGTAATTATCTTTTCACTTCTATCCAGCAGGTACGTACGACACCAAGTTTATGGTGGAGGGGACGGTGTAGCGAAGCAAAATGACAATACTGCTCTGTATGTGTCTGTTTACGGTAGACCAGTAGCTTAACAGTGTTGTCTGGTTCTGTGGTCAGTGTGTCGAAAAAGGAATTTTTCCTCCTGTTTTCTTCATAATGAATTTGATTACTAACTTCGGGTCGACTTGGTTTAGATGGTCGGTAAGCTTTTGTGTTGGACCAACTTCAAGAATGTCATCGACCCTCATCTTTTCCATGGCCGCGGGGGTTTTTTTTTTTACAATCAAGAGGTGCTGTGTGGATGGCTTGCTGTTCTAACCACTCCATGTAGATATTAACGGCTGTTGGGCTCACTGGCGATCCCATGGCGACCCCCAATTTTTGTTAAACAGGGCACCTCTTAAGCGAAGTAAGGCGTCGTTAAAACGAAGTGAAGCAACTCCATGATGTCATCGGCCTCAAGTAAAGTTTGTTTTTCAGATCATATCTTGTGAAGAGACGGTTTCTTATTATGTTGAGTTTTTCGTCAATCGGGGTGTTCGTAAACAATGATACCACGCAGTGGCGTAACCAGTGGTGGCCTGGGGGCAAGCTGCCCCCCCACCCCCCGACATCCAAAATCGGGAAGGGGAGTCAAAAAGTGGAAGGAAAAAAGGGATAAGGAAGAGCACAAGATAGAGACGAAGCCAATTGGGAAAAGACAGAAAAAAGGCAGATCAGAGGGCACAACCAGTAAAGAAAAAGAGGTAAGAGAAGATACAGGAAAAAATAGATGCAAAGAGTGCAAGAAAATGAAAGGGTGACAGCAGCAGGGAAATAGGGAAGATAAAAGGAAAGAAAGGAAGAGAGTTGGCCCTTACCCCCCCCCCCCCCCCCCCCCCCCAGATCTTCCAATTTGAACCGACTGAAAAAAATAAGGGTCTACCCGGCGAGCGTAGCGAAGGCGGAAAAATTGGCGAATGAAAAATCGGGAAACTATCTTGAGGTCTTGCCCCCCGGCTTCTCAGGTCTGGTTACGCTCCTGATAACCACTTCGTGAGATATAAACATCTCCCCCTGATCCACATATACTTCACCCAGTTCCTGTGCAAGATCATGAGAGTTGTTAACATGATCTTGCTTTGGTACCCACTATTGGTGCAAGGATATCTGCTAGGGCTCTTGATATATATTAAAGAAAAGTTGACCCTAGGTCAAATTTTCACTTCCTTCCCGCTCTACTTGCAATGTGATCAATACATCAGTTCTGAGGAAGCTGAGTGATCATTCGCAAACTGTGACAAAACAAGTAAGTTTTCACTGTTTTACAAATAATTCCCAATAATAATCGTCAATATCAACCTGATGAACCTCTTTCAAGCATATTTCGGGGCCTTACATAATTTGATGCGCAGAACGATGTCGTCGTGAATAACCATCTGTTGACTGTCGAAACTCATTAAAACAGACTGAAAGTAAATCAATGTTCATTGCACTGTATTGGGAGTTCAGGCCAAATTAGACTGTTAACCACAACCCATGGAAGAATTAATCCACGGATAAGGCAAACTATTTTTGATTAGGAATCGGATTGGAAAAGGATCAATGTATACAATTGCATCGAAACTGTGCATTTGTTTTGCATTTTTTTGACCTCTGTAGACCAAAATATTGACCTTTGACCTTTTTGTTGATAACTCCTGAACGATCCATCCCCGATAGGGCAAACTAATCACCTTTCCTGAATCCTTAGGCCTAAAGGACATATTTGGCCACTGACTCCTGTAACAAACTTCAATGGCGTCCTCGGAATCAAATACAATGGACAATTTCACAACAAGTCTCTGTGATTCCTCAAACCTATAAAACTGAAAATCAATTTTGACCAACTTAGGAATATAATAACACAATGACAACCGCCCACTCTATAGTTTTGTGCAATTGGCTTATCTCAAACTTACACTATGGAGTTATAATTATAGGTCAAAGGCTCAATATAGCTATAACAGGGAAGTCCTATACCCAGCCAAAAGTATCTCGGCATGTTTTTCGATCAGTATTGTGTCAAAGTCATAACCATTTTGACAGTTTTCTAAAAAATAAAACAAAAAAAACATAATGTTCTAGGTCTTGCTCTTTTCATTTACACCTCGCTGTAAAAAACATGCAAAAATTGGCTGAGTTAGAGCGCCTCGAAAAGACGCAAACCCCCCAAACCAAAAGTTGCAGTTTTGGATTTTTCAATGGTCACTGGTGTATCAGCGCAATAATACGTGTTATTGATTTTACACAAAGAGGGTTTCCAGCTGAATGAGCGAGAAAGCCGACTGGCGATATTGATTGTGTTACACTGTTCGTTCCCAGTACACTGCAATACCCATTGAAACTCCAAAAACTGCAACTTTTGTTTGGGGGTTTGCGTCTTCGGGCGTTCTATCTCGCCATTTCTCACGCTTTTTACAAGCCAGGTATTAAATGAAAGAGGCAGACCTAGTACAATAAATTTTATTTCGAAACTTTCAAAATGGGGTCTGACCTTTGACACAATACTCATCGAAAAACATGCCGAATACTTTTTGTGCCAGGTGTAAGTTAAAAATCTTCAATTTCAGTGGGAAATGGTCGCATATTATTGTAATTGTTATCACAATTCAAATAATGTATAGTTTAGACCATCTGCAATGTGTAATACCAAGTTACACAAATTATTTATACTACCCCATCTCTCCTCACTGTACAGGGTTAATGTTAAAGGGATTAGCAGCGATGTGCTAATCCGAACATCGAAAAAATCATCAAAATTCATAGTTTGGTAGTTTGGTTGTTACTGGCATGGATATGCAAACATAACCTGCAAGTGGTTTGGCTTGAACTCCGCTATTAAGACAAAGCAGTACTTTTTTATCTGATTCTATAATTTCTATCGTGCGTATCAAATTCCGATTTGAGATCAAAAAAGCCTTTCCTCATTGACTATCCCGATTTTAAGCGTGTTCTTGTGCACCATTGATCATACAGTTTGACCTCAAACACAAATGCGGTTGATCTTTTGTTTTAGCTGTCCTCTGTAAACCACAATCAGCTGTTTATTGTAGATTTTGAGATGTCATCGCTTGTATGTCTATTTTATGGGGAGACGGTATGACAAATTTCTCAATACTTCATTTTTTTTCAGTCATTTGTTTGGTTTGTTTTACATTAACGCAGTTATATATGGAATTGTACACACTTATCCCCCTAATTTATAAGTTAAAACAAATGCATTTCCACATTTTTCGATTCTCTCGCAATACCGCGGCTAACCCTTGAAGGAAATATTTTGAGGTCAACAGATGGATCAAAAGTGAGTATTCCTTATGCATTGTTGGTTAAAATATCTCTGTTTTGCATAAGGTTTACTCCCTTTTTTTAATTTGCTCTTGAAATTATGAAGTGTGAAAAAACAATAAAATGGCTTCTGGACAAGCGTGTGCATGTGTACAAGTTGGAGAGCAAGAGAAAATTAATGGAAACTTAAAACATCACTATGCAAATATCCAATACTATTATATTGCATAGCAATCCGCATGGGTTGTTCAGTCAAGTATGTTCGTCATATGTTTATAAAATTTTGTTTTGAGAATGTGGTAATATTTATGTTTTATGTGGAATGTTGAGTGTAAAGTTCATGCACTTTTTTGAAAATGTGATTTCAATTTTGTGTCCAATTGTGTTGACGAGCATGTACTACTATGTATATTGATTTCTGTCCTGGTCCACCATGAGTGAGTTGGCGTTTTGTTGATAATTAATTATAATCCAATATAGTCCATAAAGTTCTCGATTTATAGTAGTACCATGTATTGAAGTTGATGGTGCCAGCTCACTGTAACTGGTTGGGGTTTTTGAGAAGTCTGTCTATAACCACCCACCCGTGGAACGAAAGTAATGGCCTCATTGAGGAGGTGATCCACAGTCTGTGATGGAGAACCCATTGGCAGGCTTGAGATGGTCGCAGCCTGCTCGGTACATATTGCTGTTGAAACGACCGACACCGGTGCGACCCACCTTTACTTGGAAGGTTGCTACCAGTGGGAGTTCTGTCATGGGTGTAATAGTAATTGATCTGATCTTGAGTTTCTAGCCAGGTAGTGTTCGATGTCTGTATAATGTTGAATGGAGAGCTGGAGAGTTTTCTTCCCTCCCGGGCCGCATATGTTCTTCATTCGCTAAAAACTTCCCTCCTCTGTCTTTTCAATCTTGTAGTTTTTGGTTAATTCTATGAAAAAAACCCATCACAACCCTCAACATTCCCAGTTGTCTTTGTTGTCGTCTACCACCATTGCATTATCGTTGAAAAAAAATCTGGTTCCATCGTGAAGTCCTTCGTTTTTGAAGGAGGTAATGTGCGTACATTTTAAAAAACAACTCCAATAAATTTTCTTTGCAATTGCCGAGACATGGTCATTAAATTTTTTAAGGCCAGGATTCATCATATACATCGCTTTGTTTGCTATCATTTACATAGATGTTTCCGATGTGTGCTTGAGACAGATTCGGTTTACGCAACGAATTTTGGAAAAGCCCAGTGCAAGCATACCAGCTTTTAACGTCCTACCAAATCTTGGACACAATTGACCTGGCATTATTTGTAACGCGCTCGAAGAATGTATACAACACCTAGTTATGGGTTTTAATGATAGTAATGCTTAAAGAAGCAATCAAGCAGAAACTAAAGCTTCATAATGAAAACTTTTTATTAACTTATTTCGTATTTACACGAATGACGATTTACAATCATCGCTATTATCAGTTTCATTTCTGTAATAATTAGTCTACCGAAGCTGCATCGCGATTCTTTTACACATAAAATAAGTTTTTGGTGTAACCATCTGCTGCACACCCTAAGCTGCACACACCTAAAGCGCTACCCACGGGATTGCCAACTTTGTTGCTAGTAACTCAGCCAATGGAAACAAATTGCAACCTCCACTCCCCTGCAGACACTCCACCTGTAATGGCAACTACCAAAATTGCAGTGTTCATGTCCATGTCTACAGCCACCTAACCCATCGGCTTCAGCAGACTCTCTAACCAACTTATGTGCACCTTGCATTTATGCCGGCGACTTTAACAGTCATAGCATTACTGGGGTTACGGAAAACAAACCCTGATGGCTACCCTAGAGGACTGGCCTCAAAATCCGGTGTACAACTATTGCACGACCCCAAGCAACGAGACACCTTAAACTCCGGAAGGTGGAATGTCTACAACCCCTGACCTCTCTTTGCAAACATGGACACCATCCCCATTCACCGTACTGTTCTCGGCCGTTTTCCAAAGTCCCAACACTGACCATCACTGATCGCTCGGAAGCCTTGCTAAGCTATACCACAAAGTCATTGGAAAAGGGGAACTTCCGAAGGCAGATTGGGACAGTTCAAGAAACTGGTGGATTCAGAAGTACCCAACCTCCCGACACCAACCTCCTCCCACCTGGACAATTCCCTACCACAGCACTGGGTCAACTCTTTATTAATATAGCAAAGAAGACAATCACTTGGCTGCCGTCGCAGTTATATAAATCCTGGGATGAGGTTGTTGATACTCTTTACAAGACTTCCTTCCTGATTCTGAACCCGGGGAAGAAGCTTCATCCAAGGATTCAGACCTGAACATAAACTGCTTGGTTCTCCATCACAACTGCGGATCACATTCTCCATGAGTGGCCCCTACCTTTTCCGCCGGTGGATCCATATTCTCCAACCCCAACCAATCACATTAAGTTGGCTCCAACGTTTACAACACATTTAGCTGCTGCCTCATCCACGAAGAGAAGAAGTTTGGTGGGATGGGAAGAATCTCTCGGTAGTTTCGTCATCCTATCCGGTAATGGCCTTGTTCCCCTTGTGTGGTTTCTTGGTCATCGTGGTCATCATCGCCCGGGCTCAATCTCTTCGGCTTCGTTTCTGTTCATTTTTTGCCGATCCACCAATGGCACTTTGATCCGCTATCAATTCAGAGGCATCGAACACTTCTCCGTTCCAAATCATCTTCATTTTGGTTTCTATTTTTGCAGCGGGAGCACAACCTGGGTCAATCATATCGTTCATGTCCCACTACATCTAAGCTTGATACCTTAGGTAGTTAGCATGGACCCTCTAATCAATGCAAGGTATTAGGGGTCTCAAATTGTGGTGTCACTTTTTCAATAGGGGCCAGGGGTCAAGTTTACACATGGGTCAACTTTTAAAATACATCAATCAGGTTGAAATGTAATGCCCATAATGTCCGTCTAAGTTTGTACCATCTATGACCATTCTATTTTGAGTTATGGGTTAAAAATGGTTAAATGGTAAAAAACCTTTATTTCTAGACTCCTAAATAAGAGGACCCTATGATATTATGCTCCTCCTATTTCTCCGGTTGAGATCCCTTGTCTCTACAACCTTCTGTAATTGCCTCCAAGGCTCGACTTCAATGTTACGTTGGAGGAGGTACTAAAGAACCGCTCTCGAGGCCAGACATATTCTTCTGCATTGGGAATGTTATTGATTATTAAAGTCAAACATTTCCTTATGTGCAGTTGTGTCCGCGCATCCCTTTGACGTGCTCCTATTACATGGAGCATATCGTCGAGGAGCCTGGCGGGACACAAAGACCTCTTTTTTTGGGGGGGGGGGGGGGTAAAGGGATTTTTTTGGAATAGTTAAATTCTTGGGGAAAATATCAAAAATTTTAAATTGAAATTAAGAATAACAATTTAAATTGAGGGGAATTTTTGGGCCTCAAATCCTGATTTTGCCAAAATCCGTCATTTTTCATTCGCCGGCGGGAGGGTGGGGGGGAACGTGCGGGGGAAATAACATTTGGGAATGCCCCCACACACCCCCCCCCCCAAAAAAAAAAAAAATCTGCGGTGCTCGTACAGTGTAGGACGTCCTTCCATTCACCGTTAATCCATTGCCATTTTTTTCAGACTGTTGATTCGCTGAGATTAAAACCGCCGAGCACCAAGCGGGATTTTCTGAAAACGACGAGGTTGACGAGAGTGCATCAATTCGTAGTCAATGAATAAACGCATCCACTATTTTTTTAGAGATATATCTCCCCACGCTTTCAATTCTGCGCAGCTTCAAACCACCCTAAGGTAACGTGAAAGCCGAGGACTCGGCATTGGCGTAAAAATTACTTTGGTGGCATGGGACTACCTCGGTCCATTGTTTTCGACACGTTTCGAAATAATTTCATCTGGTATGTATTGAAACAGTTAAATCCGCTATAAAGATATCTTTTGTGACCTTACGCTTGCACTCCATCAGGTCCGTGCCGACATATCTCCATTTATTGATCCGAAGCCCATCCTGCCACCGGCACGGTAATCGAATGCGAAATGATGTAAATCGCGGTTGCAAAAGTTTGTTTAAGCTTGCGATAAAATCGACTGGCATTCGTCACTATCGTAGTAACCTAGACGTGTCGGAGACGTTTTTTTCGGGATCTGGAACACCACCAAGGCAGATGTGTCATAAGAAATCTAGTTCGCCAGTATTTGTTTGCGTTCTCCTTCGTTTTGGTTCAATCCAATTATACGGCGGCGTTCTTTCTTAAACCTTTATTCGAATCGTCCGCTATCGATCGTCCGCTATAATTCATATTTTCTGGATGGAATGTCTAAGAAAACCTGCGACTGGAAATCCACGGCCTCAAAATGGATCAAGAACGCGAGCGATAAAATCGCTACTACCAAAACCCTTTTTTCTCCGAACTTTTACAAACATCGAGACGTTAGCGCCATCGAGATTGTCGATCAGAAGTATTTCCAGTAATGGAAATCGATCCGCCTGGGGAAGTACAAAGACCATTTTCCCCTGTCATACCTTTTTGCTTTATTTGTCGTTGTGGGGTTTAAACGTAATCAAGCAAATGTTCGAAAGAATCACAATCTACGTCGTGTCTATCGTATCTTTCAGATCCTTTGTAAAAAGGATGCAGCTAAGATATTTATGTGACCAACAACTCTTTTCCATCAACTTTGAGAAACACCTCACACAGCTCTGCCCCTAGATCGTTTCCAATGTAGGGATCAGAGGTGGTCAACATCTATTGCATTCAATGGGGCTTGATCTTGACCTTGTTTTCCCTACTTTGTTAAGCAACCATTTAGATACTCAACTATTCCTTATTTTAATCCTATGTACAACCTATGTAACAACTGAATTGACCCTTTCTTCTTTTTTTAGCCTATACCTCTGAAAATTTTAGGCTGTCAAGATAGTACAAACTATGCCTTTTCTGAATCCTATTATATATTATTAGTGTTAGAAAAAATAACGTTTGGGGGGTATACTTTGGCAACAACGATTGGGCAAGTGTTTAAAAATTTGACCTCTGTACAATCTTTTTCTTTTTTCACCTCTCTTAAGGCACCATTGCAGCAACTTAAAGAGCACTGGCCCATTTGAAAAATTAGTGCGCCCTCAGATTTTTTCAAAATCGATATTTTTGCATGGCTTAAGGCTTTATATCACAAGCTTCACCCGAAATATTAAGACCAAATCAGCTTCCCTTATGGGTAAACAGAAAATTTTAATAAATTTAAGGCGTCCGCCGGCGACGTTAAATTCAGCAGACGACGAAAATGGCGTTTACACAAGAACGCGCACGCCGTATACATGTTTCCCACGCTATGCACCTTGTTTGATCGGTCTTAACCTTTGTGGTTTTAATATCAGTGAGTACCGAGTCACATAAGTAAAATCATGTAAATCTACACATTTGTGCAGTAAAGAGTTATGGAAACTTAAAAGTTTGGCCTACAAATTACCTGGATTCTTTATCCTCATATCAAAGTCCCCTATTTTTTTGGGTATGGTTTTTCTATGTGTAAATATATCTCTGTTCTTTCCAAGGGCCTAGGCTATCATTTGAGACAAATTGAAGAAATTCATATTGTTGTGAAAATGTCCAGTCCGCTTTAAAGTTGCTGTTCCGATCGTCTTTGTGGCTCCCTCCGATTAACCCCAAGTAGTATCGACTGATATTCAAATGAAAGGCGTATTTTTCTCATTGTTGTCCCTGAAATTTGAAAGCCCTCAAATCCATTTCATTTCCAAGCTATAAACAAAAAACCGCCTTTTTTAGTGGTTAACCCATAACTATTAGCACAGTATTGATAGCTTTGGCAAACATGCATGATTGAGTCTACCGTCAAAACCGCACGTTGGTTTCCCACGGTTCTTGAGGGGTATGTGCAAATGCCAGGTTCTCATATCAATTAGAGAGACACAATACTATAATCTAACATCACCCTTAGATCACGTTTCAAGGTCCCTGTCCTGTTAACATATTTAATCACTCAAACCCGTTGTACTCCAGATGAGCTACAAATGTCTGCTACTCCCAGGCTACCACTAAACGCTTTTAAAAAGTAAATGGTTCATGGTGAGAAAAAAATCACCAAATGTAAATACTACTTCATGTATTTGATATTGTTATCGCATATTTACTCAAAGTTTGATATGGTCATACGTCCAACAATTGCCACTACATATTCAATTTGTAATCAAATAATACAGGTCACAAGTTCCATAACTGCGGGCTGTAATTCCGACGACCAATACTGTACATGGAGTTTAATGTCCAATACTGCTCAGAAAAGTTCCCTATTTTACTCTTCGGATGTAAACATCCTTAAAAAGTTTGCATGTTTTTTTTTCACTTATTTGTATCTCACACGTGAAACATAATTTGAAAGTCAAACTAGCTGAGCAGATTGTGAAGCAATTGTGCATTTTGATAATAAACTCTCTGAAATTCGACGCCAGAGTCATAGGGGTATGTGCATCGCGGATTTCTCATATTTCACGCCGAGGGTGCAAATGGAGTAAATCTATGGAATTTACAAATTTGCCTCAATATTATTGAAAAGTCATATCAAATGTTTGCCTGATTATAACAATACACCAATCCTACGGTCCATTCACATGAATCTGTCTCAAATTATAATTATAGATTATATGATGTAATAGCTTATGCATTATCGAAGAAATTCGTTGAAAGACATTTATGGAAGTTTCCAATTAATGACAGAAAAAATCATCAACCCAGCAAATGATGTCAATAATTATAAAACAATTTTAAATCTGAAAAAGTAAAGAAAGATAAAAAAATCACGGCTGTGATTTTCCTACCCGGCAGCAATATGTTTTTTTTTTTCTAATTTTGAGAATTCTGTCTTGCTTTAGAGATCTTACTCACACTACTAACCTATACGTTGGTTTAAGATATACGTCCTTTTTTTTGGTCATTTCAATCGCAGTCACTACCTTTTAGAGACTGGCTTTAGTGTACTAAAGTTGTCCCTGAGACATTCCAAACGATTAATTAACAAGAAGCAAATACTTTAGGATCATATTTTAGGGTCGAGTTATGCCAGGTACTTTTATACCAAGTATCACGATCATCATGGTGAACAACTACTAATTCCTTTCTCTACTTGGATTATTTGTATTTTCCCTCATGTTGTGTGTCTGCTGGGATGGAACTTCCCGCTTGTTTCGGGGACGCCATAAAACACCGAAGAGTATCTATCGCCAATCGCATCAATGAGTGCGATTCCCTGTTGGAATGTCTCTCGTAGCTAGTTTTATGTCGGCAATCACGGTATTGGGGACCGCGGGGAGACATACCACTCCGGACCATATGTGGTCGGCGTTTTGCTTTATACTCTGTTAGTTTTAGTTTAATGGTCGCATATTATATATGCCCTGTGTTTATACAATTCAGATTACAAGCCGTGTAGATGTAGAATTATTATATTTATTACAATTATTACTGAATGTTTATATGGACCTGTTCGCTATGTACTTAGTGACGTATTATATCTCGTGGATGTTGATATATCGATCGAATGAAATTTATTTGTTCAACTTAATCAATCAAAAAGTATTTATCTACCATCAATATACAAGCAAATACAATTTAATTATGCCTGAAAAACATAATGGTGATTGAGATGGAGACACGACTATATGCGTGGGGTGCAGTACCCTTGAAAAATAGGTTACAGTAATAAAACCACAGAATATGGTGGACGTAACGAACCTTCTCCAAGATCTATGACTAATTATGGATTATACCAAAAAATTACAATAAATGGCATTAATTGCTGCTTGAAGTTTGACTATTAAACTATAAACTATGAACATTATCATAAATTGATCACGATCATACGATTTACAAGTATTACCATCAGTTTTGAATAATGAACCATGAAAAGAGATTGGATATGATGTTGGACTCACGTCTGCCAGCCGACATAATATACATAGAGTTATGCAACGCATTTAGCCAATCAGAGACAGAAGAAACACCTAGAGGTTGAAAATTTACCGTGTTTTAGAAGAAAGAAAATCGTAAATAATTGATATTCACCGTACCGATCCTTAAATCCCTAAATGCCATTTGCACTTTCTAAAATCACGGAGCGGACCCTACTTTGTGGTTTAGTGGGAAAATTGATCCTAGATCTAAACGACAAATAACGCTCCCTCACTTTTTTTGCAGGTGATCGTCAGGTAGTATTTTCCTCTAGGGACGTAAAGGGTATGGAATACATGGTAATTTGGGTCGATCAAGGATTTTTTTAAACACCTTTTTATAGTAATATTGTCTCTTGCGTATAGGTAGCTAGGATAGATACCCTTTACCACTTGTGCTGACATTTGTTGCTTCTAAAAAGTCGTAAATTAAATAGAAATGAGGTTCAGCGGTTTAAATTACGGATCGTGGTTTTGCACTAAAGATGTTAGGTCAAAGATTGCTAAAACAACATCATTCATGGACTCTGTTCATCTTCGTGTCATTTTTAATAATTATGATAGTTAATTGAACTCGCACTTCGAACAAGGTTTATTTATCATGAGCGAGGATAACCGAGGCCGGCAGATAACATCTGACAAATCTTGTCAAACTACATGGCGGTGTCCGATCCAAAAGAATCTGAAGTGCTTTGGCCTTTGCATACCGGGCAAATTTACTGAATGCGAATAGCGTCGTGATTTGCTGGAGTCAGTGTGGTGTTTGTACATCCACTGGTCACTGATATTCAGGGGAAGAAATTAAATTACATTTTATTAATTTTGAAGAAAATGGGCATGCTTTATGATTGACATAATAATTAATAATTATAATATTAATTAGTCTTTATGGTAGAAAAAATGTTTTACCACATTTTACCGATATTTGTAGTCAAAATTAAGCACATTTCCTTTGATCCCATGGCATAAGAGGTTTATATCATGTTATATCATATAAAGAGCTAATCAGAGGTACTCTCAGAATGGCAGTAGATCTCAGGAGGTTGAATGATGGTATGTGATTTATCTAACATATTAACTAATAATATAGTGTAAAATAATCGAATTAAGGAAATGCACCTGACATCAATAAAGAGATTATTTCAATGTTTGTGTGTGTAACTGGGTACATGTATTCTTACATAGGCCTATGATAAGGACCGAGCACTTCGAAAAGACAATGAACATTAATATTGTAAACACTCCTGCACTCAAAGTCATGCTCCATCGATAAGTACCTCCTAATAGAGCTAGCCATTGTACTACGCAAAGAAGTGGAAATTTCTCCTGTCCCAGAAAGCCTAATTACTAGATGTCCTTTGATCATTACTTATTGTTCTCTCCCTTTGTTCTCGCGCTTCTTGTCTGTCAATTTGATTAGACAATTTCCAATTCCCTGTGGTGCAACGTTACGACTCTAGTTTGATCTAATGACGGCATTCGCTGCGCTGGAGTGTCCAAAGCTCCGCTTTTCATAACGGATGCCTCTGCTTACCAACCTCTAGTATCAAGTAGTTTCAAATCGAGTACTAGCTGCTTTGTATCCCAAAAGAAGCAAAGGATTAGAGGTGATCAAGTGGACAAACTTTACAGTCCCCTGCAAAACAACTTCATATTCGATGACATTTTGACCTAGACAAAATAGCAACAGAAATGATTTTGACCTCATTATGTTCATTATGCATAAGAGAATAACATATTATAAAGGTAGATATAGGTGGATAAAACCTTTAAACATTACCATTACATTACCATTTAAGCCATTACCAATAACTTGTGGATACGCTAAGAAGAAGCGTTAAAACAGGGGTCAAAGTTGTACATGGGGTAAAAATTCAAATGGGTTTAATAAACTTGAAAAGTATGCCATCTTGTTTGTCTCAACCCACGGATCAAATCAATGTATAGTTTGCCATACCTCTGTTGTGTGGTTTAGGAAATAAATTAGAAAATAGGGTAAAGGTCAGATATCCCATTGTCTTTCATACTACAGGGTCAAAGATTCAAAATACATATTTTTTAATAAACTAATAGTTTGTGATATGTACGATATTCTGTTTAAGATTTGTAGGGTAAATTAAGTCAAGGTCAATTAGAAACAGTGGCAGTGTTCATTAAATTACCTTATTACCATAGTAACAAAGCTTCAGACATATTGCAAACTATTTTTTTAATCTATGTGACAAAACAAGTAAGTTAGTGCACTTTTTATTGTAATATAGGTAACTTTTCCTTTTGAAAGACCAAAGACAATAGCATAATTGACCTCTATTCTATTTTCTTCTATAACTCCATAACCAGATCACATAAGTATGGTGAACTATACATTTATTTAAATCTTATCACATAAAAAACATTATGGTCTGAATTTCAGGGTTGTTAGATGACTTTGATATTTTACCCCTAATAACCTTTGACCGATGATTTCTAGGCATTCCCACACCTACATTTTTCTACTTTTTTGATATGTTGTTCTATGACATCTTACAAGTACAAATCACAAAAAAAATAATTTCTGTTCAAGTAAGGGTACTTATTTTTATTGACTGGTGTAAAGGTCTTACTTGTCTAAACGACAAATAGAGAAAAGCCACCTGGACAATCCTCCTCAACAGCGGCAAATTTGCATTTGAGACCCTTTATCACATTTAATGACCCACTTAAAAAATCATTTGGTAGGTAATCGCGTATCTAATTGAATCACAACTCACTCCTTGGTTAAATTGATCACTCCATTATAACAGGGATGAAAACAGAAATAATCTCAAGCGCAACTTTTTTTTTGCATTTTTTTGCAATTTAGTACACAGGTGAATTATGAATTAGATAAACAAACATATCAATTGCAACCAACTATGAAAGCTATGTACATAAGGTTGTTCCTGTAAACAAACTGAAATAATTTGTCAAAAGTTCAAAGTCTATTTTAGATACCGGTAGTGTGACTTTGTTTGTAAACTTTTTTGAAAACACACCATTATACTACCAAATTCTTGAACGGGTCCACAATAATGACAAGAGCTAAGAGTATAAAATGAGAAACCATTGGCATTTCTTGTGGTATTAGTACAAAGACTTGAGTTTGCATTGTGATAGCATTTGATAGCATGTGATAGCACACTAGACTGTACCCCAGTCTCGGCTCTGTCTCTGGGTTTAGAGCGCACTTGGTTAAAAGATAATGCCACAGAGATAATGCTAAACTCGGGGCTAAACTAAAAACTAGATGACTTTTCAGCTTACCACCCCCCCTGCCAACCAACTTGTCCAAATTGCACAGGGCTCCTGGAATTAACACTAGGTAGGGGTGGGTTGAAGAGTCTAGTGTAATTTCAGTCGCTTAGTGTTTTCATCACCGTGGACCCGAGGGAGGGTCTAACGCACACAGAAAAGCAAGAACAACATATGCCATTTTTTTTTGCAAAGTTTTTGTATGAAACAATGGTAACGTATACATACAATAAATCTATCTTAAAGAAAATATTCCAATTACTGTCGTAAGTCTGTAACTTAGAAAAGCAGCTCAGTGTGTATAACTTGTGTTTTCAAGGTTCACAAGTGAAATCTTTTCAAATACTTTAACCGTTTATCATTTTTCAAAATTTAAATATATAGTTCTAACAACCTAAACTCCGTACTTTTATTTTCAAGTATTTAGAACGACGTTTTGACAGAAAAGTTCGACTGCTTGGAATGCTTACATTTCAATGTCAGATGGTAGGTGTATTTGCAGCGTAACCAATTAAGGCTGACTCAGAGATTTCCCGAATAGGGCGCCCTCAATTTTTTAGCTTTTTGTATATAAATGCCTCGGGTCCATATACTACTAATCACTGGTGTTGAATAGCTAGCTTCAATCGAAGTCCTTCATATAGCAAATCAACAAGTTTTGTTATGTCTGGATCCGTAGATTTTTGTTTGTTAACTACCCATATCCTATGGCACGTAATACTATCCTAAATGTTTACTGCATCAAAACGAAAAATCCGATTCATCTCAAACTTGAGAATGTTCATTTTAGGTTTTACTAGCTTTGTTTTTGTTGACTTGTTTTTATTATCCCACAAAAAATATTTTCGAAATATCTGACTCATCCTTAAAAACTGATAAATGATTAATTGGCTAGTTTTTTGGTCATCCAATTTGAATAAAATTTGGCATCATTAGAAAGCTCATATTTGTCTCCCATAACCCTGGTAAAATTTAAGGTCTGAGACTTATTTAAATTTAGATGGTATGACAAAAATAATAGCCCTCATCCATAAAATCTCAGTTTGACCACATAATTCTTCATGTCCGGTCCTGCTTATGGCCATTATGATTCTCCATTTTGTACTTTTGTCAACCTGACTGGGATGATTGAAGGAATCCGTTTTTGATGATATGCGAGTAGAAAATTTGAAACGAAAATTAGTTATACTTACGTTTTTTATTTTTTTTGTTCAAAGTGTTTTTTGTATGGAATACTGCTTAAATAAAAAAATACTAGAATATATAACTAATTTCTAATCCATATATTATAATATTCTAGACACACTTTTTGGTATTTCTAGAGCAATTACCTACACAACCGTGCAAAATTTCAAAGTTTGAAAAGTGAATCCCTCTTCCAAGAAATGTGCTATTACCATTGATTGAAGATTGACTCAGTATTCTACGTTTTCGATCATAAGATAACAGATCCTTTACATGTGGAATAGCTATCTATGCTCCAGCGCTCGCGCTTAATGAAGGTATTGTAGATCATATCATATTTTGCCTCATCTTGAATTTACAGCAATCACATTTTACTGTACAAGCACACAATGTGACGCTTTCGTTAAAGGCACATCAGTGATTTGCTAAATCAGAAAAATAACAAATCCACAAAAATCATATTTTTGCATCTCTGACCAAGTAATAGGTGTCCCCGACATATCCTACGAGTTATACAACAAAATAGATCGAATAAGGGCCAAATCGGATATATTAGTCTTTCTGTCCGACGAAACTTACTTACAACACGTAATTGAAAGGAGATTCATATCTTTGAATACTGCTGTTTGAATTCCTTTTCTATTAGTTTTCAGTTGGAAAAATAACTATGATAATTATCCAGACTTATCCTGCCTTTTGAAGTTATTCCTGCAGATTTTCAGATAATCTTTGACCTCTTTTCGGCCCATCATGATAGTGCCTTTAAAATAAATTTCTTTAAATATTTCCAGTACCGATTTTCCGTTGTGGGAGCGGTTTGGGCTTCTGGACTTGTTTTGTCCACTTCTATTGTACCATTGGTAAGTTTTAATAATTTAAGAAACTTATACAGAGAACACACGCCTTACAAAACATAAACCAAATCATAAATAAAAAATTAGACATACTAAAGAAGGCTTGGGCCCTGACGCAGGCCTCTGATTCTCGTAATTTGAGTACCATGGACAAAAGACAAACCAGAATACTTAGAATCCATTTCATTAAAATATATCAATGTTATATCATTCTTGCCAATAGAAAAGGGTTGCGTGTCCACTGAGGAAATATTAATCTTGGGTAGCGCGAATGTTAAGTCTCTACTCTCAACATATTCGGTCTGGTCAGTTTTCACGTAACCTGACCCATCTGACACACTTAATTACGAATTCGAAAACCTTAAACGGAATAAACCTGTGCTTTATTCCGTGAAGGGTTGCCGAATTCAATAAGTGTGTCCCTGTTTATGACGTCTCATGGAGGTCAAAGTCAGAAATACCTTTCAACCACAAATAACTAAGCCTGTTGCACAAATGATCTAAATTTTTATATAATAACACAGGGTCTAATTATTATAAATCAGATTGGTTCAAGATTGGTATGTCCACAACATAATTACATCTACAATTCAATGTTAAACTCAACGTTTCTATCTTACACACAAAGTTTCTTCCAGAAGTGACAGCTTATGTCCCATAGTTAAAAAAGCGTTGCATTTCAACGAATGATAATGTCCTCACAGTGGAAGACTCAAAATTACAGCATGCAGTCTTACCAACATCCTCGGTATTATAATCAAAGGGATCTTCTCTGTCTTGAAGATAACTTTGTCCATCAGTTCAAGACGACAAAGGTTGAATAAGTTCCTCAGTGACACTAATATTCCACATCATATCAGGTCCACATATAATCGCCACGATTTCCTTTGGTCCGCAATTTTGTAATCCTATTTTGATTCCTCAGCACGTTTGGCTTCAAAGACGACATAGAATAATTATAGCACATCACGTGGAATTGGGAAATATAATAAATCCCTGCACTATGTACTGTACGGTCCTGCAATTATTGCAGATTCAAAGCTAGCGATAGCTTCTAGCTACTTTCTACTATGGCTGCTGGCCCTGAGTCTTTTCTCAAACCTCTCCTTATATAAGGATTTCACAAAGTTCCAAAGTCTTAAAATAGATATCACCACAGAATCATGCAAACATAACCTTGCAACTAGCTGACCAATTGGATTTCACATAAATTACATCATCGCATTACATCACTCACCATTTATAACATCATGGGGAAGCCCAAATTATGCAATCTGTTTTGATCTCAATGCATAAACAAGTGACTAAGTTTCTTAGTTTACATCTTGGGGAATGCCCATTCACCTCTCTAGTTGTAAAACAAAGGTGCCCAGATCTCAACATACACAATCAATAAAAAAAACAATAGAGGGACATTCCACTTTCTTCTCTTGCACAATCTATCTCGTAAATAACATTCTGTCTGATCTCAATTAGCACAAGGGGGATTTTCTAATAAACAAAGTATTTTTTCATGAGAACCTTTTCTCAATAAATTGAGAAACAAAACAAATAATATTTTCAATTCAAAATGGAGGTTTAATATAACGTCAGAAAAAAGTGGGGCAGATGGGTTAAGAAAACTCCCCAATTAATTCCCGGACATAGTTTATGCACTGGAATGATGTGTAGTCTGGATATGTAATTGATAACAATTGGTGCTCTTTAAAGGAACTGCGCTACATCGCGATTTCATAAGTCATTCCGATCAAATATAGGGAGGATTAAAAGCCGTCATATGGACTGACGTAATTCAAATAACTGTAATGATAGCGGGTTTTCTCATGGTCATAATAAATGGCAGCATAGATGTCGGTGGGCTGTCTGAGGTGTGGCGAATAGCGGAAGAAGGAGGGATGATTGATTTTATCCAGTAAGCAGAGGGAAGGTATCATTTTGTTGACCAACAGTCATGTCAAACTAATATAAAACATTTTACAACGTTCTAACGTTGCGTTGATGTCATTTTCCCCTACGTGTCCAATTCTGTTCAAGAATCCGCCCCAGTTTTTAATCGATAGTTACTGCTTTTCTACTGGACACACTATATAATTCGATTTTCTGACCAGGAGTACCGAGCAACGTCACCAATGCCGAACATGCCGATCAACCGCAAAGACATCTTTTAAAACATACTTAAATTAAAAATTAGCCTTTAAGTCTCTGCAGTTATGACCTGTAGTTATATGGGAAGCCATCTCAAAAGCTATTGACCTAACACTAATCCTTTTTGGCCTCATTTTAATACATTTTTCATGCTGATTCGATTCGAAATATGGTCATGAAAAAGCAGAATTTTGAATTTTTGGAAAAAAAATTAAACTCTTCGCACACTTTACTCCATCAAAATTGGACCGGTTTAACTCAAAGTTTGCAATCAGGTGTTTTTGGTTATATACTTCCATATGAGGGAGAAAACATCCTATGAAAAATCGGACCATGATCGGGTCACCCACCTTTAAAGGGATAAGCAGCGAAAATAAGAGAGGATAAACGAATTTGGAATGTTAGAAGAGACAAGTGTGAAACTATTTTAATGAAGAAAAATTACTAAATAGTAAATTTGTCATACCATCTGCCACACCATCTCCTAAGAAAAGGGCTGGAAATGGAGACGTGGGCTAGATTACGGAATGCCTGTTGGTGCTTAGCAAAAGGCGTGTGGAGTAGCAATGGACTAACTTATGCCCTTGCAACTTAAGAGCTTCATTTGTAAGTCCATATGGTGCTGAAGCCTGGGCAGTGAAGGAAGCCCTGTTAAGACTACCGGAGACAGCAGAGATGAAGAACCTTAGAGCTACTAGAGGGGTCTCCCTGTTTGACCACATGAGAAATGATAATATCAAACAGGAGATGGATGTTATAGGAATCGGTTAGAAAATAAAGAGTCTCGTCTGAGATGGTATGGTCATGTACAGAGGATGGATGATCAGAGTTTGGTGAGATGGGCAATGGAGATCAAGGTGGATGGGAAAAGACGAAGACGAAGGCCAAAGAACAAAGAAGAGATGGAAGGACAACATTAAAGAAGATAGAAAGCAGGTAGACCTGATTGTGGCCAAAGACAGGAAAGCATAGTGTGCTATTGACGAGGCGACCCGACCCCGATATGGGATACGGGTTCGAAGAGGAAGATCTCCAGCAAATTGATATGAAGTGAAAGCGACTCTGATGGAATAGACTGCCGGCCACAGTTGTGAGTAATGCTTCGCTGGAGGTGTTCAAGGGGCTACCTCATCGTCCCTCAGTAAATATTAATAGTTTCATTTGGAGTCACGTCCATCCACCATAGCAGTGCTCTATAGTCAAAGTTGGTGTTGTTGCCTCATATGGAGGAGTTCTACCGACGACGACAGATACAGATACAGATGTACTACACAGCTGGTGGTTAAGGTATAGTGCACAATATCACGCTTCAAAATCTGGTGCGGGTAAAAGCTCTATTGATCTCAAGTCGGATTACAGTATCAAATAAAACGTATTATCTGTTATACACGGATTTGAACCAACCACTTGCAGGCTATAGCAAATCGTGGTATAGTAACAAAAACCATTGGCTGGTATTCAAAAAAAGTGGGTTAACTTTAACTCAGTGTTAATTTTAACCCAAGGGTGTTAAAGTCCCATAGAGGATAACATGAATTTAATCAATGATCGTTGGGTTATACCCTGTTTACCTGGGTTAGAGTTAACCCGCTTTTGTGATAGAATAACGACCATGATCTTATTGGCTATACTCTAAATTGGGTTAGGAGCGGTTAAAGCCAACCCCGGTTACTCGCCGGTGACGCCCGGTTCTTGCGGTTTAACCGGTTTCTATTGTGTAAACAATTGAAAAACAGTCCAACTGCCCTGAACCGCAGGCCAACCGGCGGTGGGGTTGTGAAGTCGCCCCCCACCCCTATTACTTTCAAAAATAGGTGCAAATGCTTTAGGATGATAGTTGGCAACTCCTATTTTTTTTATTTTTCTTTTAATATTTCAGTATTTTACATGACCATCGAATTCGGCATAACTGCTGGTAGTATGCATTGGAGGAACACTTTTGTGGCTAGCAGTGTGCGCCGTAACCAGTCAAAGGTCAGCATACATTAGTTGCCGTTACAATTAACCCATGAACGTGGGACGTAACCAAATACGATACCTGACAACGGAAAAATAGTTAAAACATTCCTGTTTTGTTTATTTTGTACTTAAAGTGGCACTGCACATTTGCAAAGAAATGTGAAATCGGTAATTTTCTAGGAACCTTGGAAGAAATACAGAGAATTTTACATAAAAAAATCACCACTTACCACACAAAGCATAGGAGGCTTAATAAGAGCCAATATAGTCTAATTATGGGGTGCCGTAGAAAATTGAATCAACAAATGTGTCTGTACATGAACAACACGGACTCCTACTCATTGATATTAAGCCAACAAAGGTCACAGACCGGTGTTCAAAAAGGGTGGATGCCGAGGGATCAACTCAGGCTGGTTTTCTATAGTGTTAACCCGATATAATCCATATCCGCAGCTTCCGTCCTCTTTGCAACTATTATAAATAAGGGTGTGATATTGGACTTTAAAGCAATATTATACATCATTTGAGAGAGCGCCCCCAAATTTTCAAAAATTTGATATTTTTGCAGAGTTATGTTGGTAATTGCCTACGACACTATACCTGCAACAACGAGAATGCTAAAAGCGTATTTATCATAAAATAAGCGATTTTGTAATTAACCAATTGGGATCCCAGATTGGACTTAACGGCGGAGATGGAAATGCTACTTTTATGTCTCGTCCATGATGTGAAAATAGTGCCACCCAAGAAAAATAACCTCATTTACCTGACTTGCCTGACCAATAAAACAAATAATGTGGCTGAGCGTAGATATGTACCTGGCGCTATTTCCAGGCTATTTCAAATTGGAAGCCGTTTCCGCAGCCGGTGGAATTATTATACGGGATCCCGATAGTAATTATTCTCATTACAAAATTCCTTTCGTTGTGACACCTAGGACATTTTCGAGACTTAACCATTCACAGGTATGTTTACTAGCCCTATGGACCAATTGCACCGTGTTAAGAATCTCTATTTTTTTGAAATTGAGGGCGCTCTTCAAAAATATATGCTAATATGCTTTAACTCATTCAGGTGAGGGGTATTATGCTGCTAAAAACGAATCTTGCAAGGATTTTGATCTCAAATGAATTTTAACCCTCGGTTCCGTGGATTTTAAATTTTGCATTGAAGTCAATGGTGAATTTTAGCAAGTTTAGACATGACGTCGGAAAAGTGATGTTATCTCAACCTATTTTGTCGCAACAACAAACACAGAGGCTTTGTATATCTATTAAAGGGAAACTATAATATTCACATCGCACAGGAACACATGCTATACAATGAAAGTTTGAATTGCCCGCGTTGTAAGCCTAGATTATATAAGCCCATTTTAAAAAGGTCGAGTTCTAATTGAAAGTATCCGGCTGCTGCAATTGCCACGTCATTTAGACAATGGAGCTCGTTAGTTATTTCCATTACTTCGAAATAAAGAGGCTGGCGTTGCCGCCCATAACTGTGTTTACATTGACAACGAGCTTTTAGAATAATGTTCATATTCACCCCGTTTTGTTCAGTTCTCTATATTTAATATCTTTGGTTTGGGCCTGTAATATTATCAGCGGCTTCACTTGCGGGGCTGGTGATGTATGTCAATACAGGAGGTTGTGACCCTACACGGCTGGTGGGGGTAGCGCTACCGATCAGGTACAGATGTAAATGTTTGACAAGAAATTACCAGGATTTTAAATGAAAATGTAACTCATTTGGATGACAATATGGTTAAAAAACAAGATCAAAATGTCTTGATCAATGTAACACGAGCTACAGATAGTATGAGATTTGGACAGTTGTGACAATCGTTCCAGAGCGGACCTATTATTTTCTGTTGTAATTTATTCACGTAAATGATTAGAATTGAAAATCTGGAAACGTGATCCTTGTGGTCTTGTGGTTAGATTGCTTTACCGCATGATACAGTAATTGGCGTTCGAAACCCCCACTTGATACTTTCAAATTATAAAATTTTCATTCTTATTTCAGGTTAGAGAGAAAAAAAATCATCAAAGTGAAAAAAGATTTAAAAAAACAATTAGCTTCCATTTGAGGTTAGTCAGGGAGACTGCTTTTGGAGAACAAGTGGTTGGTGGTTTAATAAACAACACAAATCAATCATTATGAAAACGTAAAAAATAAAGAAATCAAAAATTTCTTCGCTATAAAAGTTAAGACACTGAAACATCTTATGAAAGGAAAACAACTTATGATTACGTACTTGTGCTTTTGATCTATGTTTGCTCTTTCGTATGCGCTGGTCGGATTCGCTAGTAAAATAAACGCAGGCCCTCTGTAGAGGTAGTGTAAGCACTGTGTGAACTTTACAATAATCTTTGTTTAAGGAATTTTTACTATTGCCATGTTGAATTTGTAATCAATCTTTTACATGTTTCATGCAAAAAAGGGGCTAATAAGGCGGGGGTCAGCCCAAGCTCAAAGGTGGCCCGAAATTTAATTTTTGTTGTTTAATTCTTGTATGTATTTAGTTATAATACTGGATTTTGAGCAAAGAAGCCTAGCAAAAACATGAGTCAGAATGCATCATAGAGCGTCACAAGAGCGATGCAAAGTAGAGTAAAGAAACTTCGTGTCTGGTCCATACGCCATCAAAACTTTACGTTACCTTGATTGTATAATTAGCGTCTGATACTTTTGCTTGTTATTTTAATTTAAAGCTTATGCCCTACCTTGTTATGGACATTTTAGGACAATATCCCGGCTTACCAGGGTTATTTGTATCTGCCATGTTCAGCGGCGCTCTAAGGTGGGTACCATGATAGGAAATCAAACTGTTTGAAAGTCTTAGGACCGTTAAATTCACCTTTGAGGGCACATGTGGTCCAGTGGATACAACGACCGTCTCATGATCCAAAGGTCCTGGGATCGAGTCCCGCTGTGGCCAATGTGTTGTGCACTTGGGCAAGGCACTTTACCTCCCTTGCCTCTCTCCACCCAGGTGCTAAATGGGGAGCTGTTAGGAATATTGTCCATTGAGCGCCGTCCAATGGTATGAGTATGCCTTGGGCATTTGTAAGGCAGCTGACATATTCTAGTGGCAACGGAATAAATGTAAAGCGCTTTGATACATTGTGAAAGGCGCTATATAAATGTCGACATTTATATTTATTATTATTAAAGCAATAATAACAAATTTCAAATAAACATGCCCTAAAATGATCTCAAGGTTTAACAAGAGAGCTTTAGCTGTAAATATAACTATCTTCATAATTTAAATTGGTGATCTCGAGGCCCTGGGGGTACTCCCATCTTGGAGGTGACGCGAATGTAAGGCTGTTACACCCTCGTGTTTGTAGATAGTATACACAGCGTCTATCTGCAACGTTTCGGAGTAGGTACGTCCCAGATAGCACTGCAATGGTGGTCCAATACTGGACCAATATTTATTATTTATTGGCCCTATATTGGCTTACAATATTGGATAAATATATTTTGCTCATTGACCCAATATTGGCCAATACTGGACCAATGATAGTAACCAATGTTGGACCAGTGTTGTGCCAATGATGGCCCTATGTTCTTTTACAACAATTATTTTAATGGAATTTTTTTTTCAAGCTGCTATTTTTAAATAAATTAATTAGATAATTTCGAGCTACTCACATAGTTAATATTTTAATGAAACTGGTATAATATAGTATAATGTCATTGAAATAATGTGCTCTGTTTAAAACACCCATTGTTGAGGACATATTCGCCATAAAAAATGTTTGTTTGGGCCGTAAACACGACCGACCCTAAACAAAACCCTACCGACTCAAAAGTTTCATCCAATTAGCACAAAATAAAAAAATATTAAGGCCGACCGACCATTATTTTCTCCACAATTAATTTTTTTATTTTTTTACCAACACAAAGACGAAAAAATAACAAAACAAGACAACCAATCAACTACAAACCACAAAGCATAAACCTAAACGGATTTTGCATTAATTGAAAAAAGCTTAAATTAGTAGCATCTTGTATTCATTTTGGAGTAAAAACATTGAGAAGATCTTAAAAAAAAAAATAAAAATAAAAAAATTGACCGAACCGACGACCGGACCATGAATTTGTCTCCGTTACGCCAAACAAACATATTTTTTTTATGCTTAGTGTATTCTCGTGACATGTAATTGACTGAGTTCTCGCCCTGCTATTTTAAGCAATCAATTGCTTTTAAGTCTAATGGGCAAAAATGTTATCCCAATAATTCGCTCTATATTGGCTGCTTGTCTTGGGTCAATAATCTTCACCAATATTGGACCAGATTAAGGGGTTGCCGATATGAAGCCGATTGCCACTAGGCGAAGAGCAGCATCAACAATTTAGTCGATTTTTAATGTCACCCTACATACACTACATCATTACATTAATGAAAGCTTATTAGGTCTACTTTCAGATTAGGCATGATGTGAAATTGCCAATGTGGGCCGAAGACCGACCGAAACCGCAGAGGTGGTTTTTGGGGCATTGTAGCCAAAAAAAATGATATTTGGAGAATTGTATTTTGACATCTATATAACATGGCCCCATTAGGTAAAGTAGGTTTTCAGAAAATGTATTGTGTCCCAAAAAAAGCGCACAATAAGTTCTAAAGTTTACAAAAATACAGTAGTAATAGGCGAGAATGGGTAAAAATATACGTTTTTTCAATTCATGTTTTAACACCGAAAAATAGTTAAACTTACGTCTTGCATCAAAACGTCTGTGTTTTATGCTCTAAAATTGAAGCTGACAAGACTTGATTCTACCAGTGGGCATTCCGATTAGGTATGATTGGTACTGCCAATATTGAGCCAAAGGTGATTTTGGGGTCATTGTAGTCAAAAAAAACATACATGTTTGGGTAAAAAATAGGTGTTGAACGATATTGATATTTCCTTTTGACAATCTATATAACATGGCCCCATTATGTAAGAAGAGTTTCGAACATGATTGGGTCCCAAAAAGCGAACATATAGCTCCAAAGTTTACAAAATATACAGTAAGTATAGGCGATAAGGGTAAAAATATACGTTTTCTCAAATTTCATGTTTCTAACACCTGAAAAATAGTTAAACTTTTAGTTAGCACTCAAAATGTTTGTCTGAGCTCTAAATTGAGTGACAAGACTTGATTACGCATTGGCATTCAGATTAGGTCTGATGTGGAACTACAATATTGAGCCAAAGGTGATTTTTTTGGGGCATTTTAGTCAAAAACATACATTTTTGGGTTAAAAAATGAGTTTTGAGATATTGATATTTTTGACATCTATATAACATGCTCCATATATGTAAGTAGGTTAGAAAAACTTATATTGTGTTCCCAAAAGCGCGCCATAATATTCCAAGTTACCAAAATATACAGTAAGTATAGGGAGATATGGCTGAAAATACACGTTGTTCTCAAATTGATGTTCTAACACCTGAAAAATAGTTAAACTTTTTGATTAGCATTAAAACGTTCTGTGTTTTATGTTCAAATTGAGCTGAAACATTGTAGCTACCTTCGCATTCAACAGTAGTGATGACGTGGAACTTGCAATATGAGCCAAGGGGATTTTGGGGTCATTTTAGTCAAAAACAACATTTTGGGTAAAAAAAGTGAGTTTGAGATATTGTATTTTGAACATCTATAAACATGCCCCATCTAAGAAGGTTTCAGAACTATATTGTGTCCAAAAGCGCACAATAAAGCTTCCAAAGTTTACAAAAATATACAGAAGTATAGGCGATATTGGCCGAAAATACACGTTTTCTCAAATTGAGTTCAACACCTGAAAAAAAATAGTTAAATTTTGCTTAGCATCAACACGTCTGTGTTTTATGTTCTTAAATTGAGCTGAAATACTTGAGCTACCATCGCATTCACATTAGGTTGATGTGGAACTGCCAATATGAAGCCACAGGGGATTTTGGGTCATTTTAGTCAAAAACATACATTTTTGGGTAAAAAATATTTTTGAGATATTGGTCTTTTTGACATATTATAATATGCCCCATCTATATAAGTAGGTTTCAGAACTGTATTTTGTGTCCAGAAGCAGTGGCGTAACGGGGCTGCCCGCCGCTGAGGGGCAAGTTTCCCAGTCTTGGGAAATTTTCCTCTCAGGGGGGTCAAAAGGCCCATTTTTCCCGGTCAGCGGGCTAAAAACGAATGATTTAGCATGATTTTTGCCAAAAATTTTCCCGCCAAAGTCGTCAGGGGGGGCAACCTCCCACTCCCCCCCCGCCTGTTATCGCCACTGCCCAGAAGCTCACAGCAAAGCTTCTAAATTGCCAAAATATATAGTAGTATAGGAAATATTGAGCGAAAATGTGCATTTTTCATCAAATGGTAGGATTCCAAAACCTGAATAAGAGTAACTTTAGCTAACCAATTCAAAACATATTTTTAGGTTCGAAAATTTAGCTATAAATATTGCCAATACCATCAGTAGTATTTTGGGCCATTTAGTCAAAAACATCGATTTTGAAATAATGTAACCATGCCTTCTTTGTTAATAAATTTTAAAAAATATATCATGCCTTAGAACTTCAAAATAAGCTTTTAAGAGTACAAAATCACAAGTGAGTATAGGTGATATTGAAGGGAAATTTGTGTTTTTTCTCAAAATCAGTTATGAAAGCGACGCTGAAAGTAGTAAAACATACGTTACCTTTTCAAAGTCCATATTAGGCAAGTGTTTTAAATTCTCCCGCTAAAAAGTTATGGCAATATTGACAAAGGCCTAAATATAGTTCTTGGTACATGCTTTTTATGAATGTGTTTCTGCGTAGGATGTAATGAATAGCTTACTACTTGCACAAAATAATGAGCCGAATACGATACAAAAAGTGTGTATCGTGCACAATCTTGAAAAAAATAACCCTTTGTTTCCATGTTTCTTTGGAAGATTGCACGATATCCCCTTGTCAATGCGACCGTGACCCCCCTTCCGGGACCAGATGTGAAATCCTTGTTGTTAAAAGATATGGTAAGAGATGGATTTTTATACGATGTTACATACTTCTGCACTAAAGAAATGTTAGTGCGAGAAAATATTACAATTCCTGATTATGTATATAACATGTTAACTAAAAAGTATACAAACTGGAGTTCGTGTTCAGATCGGCCAAATGGATATAGTCAAAAACAGTTACAAACCATATTTGACTGTCAAATATTAGTTAAAAATAGCGATTTGGGGATCGCTTTTATTTTTTAATTGAAATTTTTAATCTCTTTCTTCTCTGAGCAATTTTTGTGAAAATTTTTAGAAGTCAAAATAAAATGGAAAGTGTTTAAAATGAGCCCAATTTTGATGCATTTTTATGTATTGGCTGTCTGTGATTGGTTCCTATACCAGTAAATCAGGGAGTCTATGATTATACTAATTTGGCAGGTTTTAAAACGGATTCAGAATAAAAAGAAAATGCCCATTATCGGACTAACACCCAATGCCATAAATTACAATATCATTTTTAATTTAGAATGCAGATCTTCATAAGGTGCATTTCAGTATTAATGAAATTCATCTTCGAACTATTTAAAGAGCAAGATTACATAAGCCTTGTAGGAAGGAATCTTTGCATGAAAAGGGTTTTTTTTTACTCCTTTTCTCAGTAACGATAGTAAATGAGCAGTTTCTAATAGTAAAAAGGTGATTGCAGCAGCCCAAACATATGTTAATTTTCAAAACCAAAAATTAATCTTTGAAAAGACAATATGACAAAACAAGTACGAAAAATATAAAAGACAATATGAAAAGGCAAAAGGCAAAAAGGAAAAAACAGATTTTGGAGCGGAGCGAGAATATAGGGGTTTTGCCCCAAAATTAATATTTAGATTTCCAAAGGGTTCAATTTGATAAAAAAGTCCAACTTTTGCACAAAATTCCCCCCCCCCCTTGAGAAGGTAATTTTGGGGAAGTCCCCTTGTGAAAAAGCCGCCCATAAAATAATCCTGTTTATGGGCCCGGGTGTTAGGTTAACAAAGTTACTCATCCAGGTCTCAACTTTGCATTAGAACTTTGAATTAAGGATGTTGCACTTTTTAAAGTTTTTATAGGAGACTTGCAAGTTATTTTGCAAGCCAAACCGGCGCGGACATGGAATATGGGCAAAATAAGTAATGTGAATCTGATGCACAAAAGTACAGTAATGCCAAGAAACAAAACAATGACAAGGTAAGGTAACTATAAACACTTTTACTTCCCAGATTTTGATTCAAGTTGACAAATTATATCTTTGTTACAGCCATTCAGTTATTCATAATAACGGTATGTAATGGTGGCATTTGATCCAAGTGGAGGTCTAGTCTGGAGTAAAGGGGAAAATGCCAATAAATTGACCAATTTTAAAAAGTATTGGCGCCTATTTTGCAAAAGCATACAAAATTGTGCCAAAACTCGCACAAGATTTATAAGATAACGTAAAAAACACACGTTATTTGCTAAAATCACAAAAAAAAAAAAATTTTTTTTCAATCAAACTGCAATAACACATTTGTAAACGCCAATGATTTCTTAAATGAACAGAATTATGTTAAATCGCGTACAAGATTCTGTTAAATCACTTAAGGTTCTGTTAAATAGCATAAGGTTTTGTTTAAATCGCACACAAATCTGTTACATTGATACAGGTCCATAAAATCGAACAACAAACTAATCCAATCGCATAAGAATTGACAAATTGCACAGGATTCTTTAAAATCACATAGGGTTTGATGAAGTCTTGAGAAATTATAAAAAAAAACAATCTTTGAGGAATTTGGAGAATTGAATGACATTATCACAAGTCTCGGACGAAAATCGTAAAAATTTCAAAGAAATCACGGTTAATTTCTTCAAATAATGTATCTTTAGATTTTCATAGCTGATTGGATTTACCACTTTCCCCATGACATGGGGCCTTTTTAAAGCTGGTGAGGTAGACATAGTTCTAAAATCTAATTACATAGATACCATTATCTCAAAAAATCTATTGTTGCACAGAAACACAGTTTTTTACTAAATTGGCCAAATTTGACATTGATAAACATAATACCTAAACTGAATGCCAATGGTATTTCAACAAGAGATTTCAGTAATATTATAGAGCATAAAACAGGGATGTTTGAAGGCTGTAGCTAAGTTTAAAAATATATTCAAACTTTTAGGAAAACCTCAATTTGAGAAAAAACGTATATTTTCACTCAATATCGCATATACTACTGATAGATTTTTAAACTTTAGAAGTTTATTGGGAAGCTTTGGGACACAACATAGTTCTGAAACCTTTTACATAGATGGGGCATATTATAGAGATGTCAGAAGTAAAATTCAATTATCTCAAAAATCATTTTTTTTTACCAAAAATGTATGTTTTGACTAAAAGAACCCACAAATTGCCTTTGGCTAAAATTGGCAGTTCCACATTCATACCTAATCTTAATGCCAATGTAGCTCAAGGACTGTTAGCTCAATTGAGAGCATAACAACACAAACATTTTTTTTAATAAAATGGAAATTTTAGATGTATAATTTTCAGGTTTTAGAAACATGAATTTTGAGGTGGTAAAAACGTATATTTTCAACAGTACCCAAGATCGCCTATACTTACTGTGTATTTTACAAATTTTAGAAGTTATTGTGCGCTCGAGATGCAATATATGTTTGAACTAGTTACATGAGAGGGGCATGTAATAGCGATGTCAAAGATTACCCAATATCTCAAAAATAAGTGTTGCCCCAAAATGTATGTTTTTGGCTAAAATGACCCAAACCCACCTTTGGCCCACATTGGTTCCACATCATACCTAATCTGAAATGGCAATGATATCTTAATATATTTTCAGCTCAATTTGGAGAAAAAAAATATGTATGTGTTGAATGCTTAGCTAAAAGATTAACTATTTGTGTCAGGTTTGTAAAAAACATGAATTTGAGAAAAACGCATAATTTCACCCAATATCGCCTACACTTACTGTATATTTTACAAACTTTAGAAGCTTAATGTGCGCTTTTGGGACGCAATATATGTTCGAAAACCTATTTAACATAGATGGGGCTGTAATTAAATTAGATGTCAAAAAACTACCAATATCTCAAAAATCATTTTTTTGCCCAAAAACATGTATGTATAACTTGGGTGATAAAGCAAATGTTTGCTCTGCTTATTTTCCAGGACTGTTTCATCTGGTCTGAATGCACAGCCGCCCGTCGTGCAAAAGTTGTGAGTAACAACCTTACTTTAATCCAAGTGAAACAAAGTATCTTGGATAACATAAGGTCTTGGTAAGTTTTTCAAATTTCGTGGAGCAAAAAGACATTAGCAGGATAAAGGAGAGAAGGCGGCCTTCTATAATCATCATAGTTTTATATTTAAATATTAAATGTGAGTTGATGTTTGGAATAACATTTTTATCATGTACGCAAGGTATTTTGTCCCAAACTATACTTGTATCAAGCAACAATGTCTGAAACATTCAGGGGTGCTATCTGGAATAAAGCATAAGCTCCACACAAACCCCATTTCAACGACCATTTAATGACTTAAATGAAGGTGTGCATAGGCCGGATGTTGTTATGGAGCCGGTATAGACCTTTTGTCCTTCATTAAGCTACAAAGAGGATACATGAGGCATGCCCTTTATGAAAAGTACCCGATACATATAACACTATGAGATGTAGTGCAATCAGTGCTAAGACTTGGATATATATAAAGCAGTCTTCTCACAGCAGACTCTGGATGGAAGGACAACACAATGGTCTCATATTAATAAACACAACTGGAATTGACCGCGCTATTGATATCCTCAGCAGGTTAACTCTATGTGGTATGGTATATCTAGGAGGTTGTTGTTTAAAATGTAACCAACGCTGCGTTTAAATGTAACGAATTCGGGGGAAATGTAGCTAATAATTTTTAATACGATTATGATGCAATAATTATTTTTTTGCATAAGCTCTAACCTATGGAATTATCTCAATCCTTATGGCATATGTTGCAGCAGCATGGGGGATGTATAGCGTAAGTAATTTAGTGTGCTTCTGTTGTATTTGGGGAATATCACGTACCTGGGGTAGTATCAAATTTAGGTATCTGATGGAACGCCATATCTTTATCATTGTGTCATGAAATTTCAGTCGTTAAATCCATTTTTTCCAAGTAAAGACAAAAACTGAAAATTGGAATAGATTAACAATAATAGTACCAAAGTCAGAATAAGGGTGTTGCCAGTTGCAAAATATGCCATCATACATCATGCAATTATGCCATTATACCATCAAAACCGCAAGATGTTTCCCACAAATTTGCAGTTATGGCATCAGCAATTATGACAATTAACCATCAAAAACTGCAACTCTGTATTCCCCACCAATGGGGACGAGGGAACAGACGGAACAGAGATGGAGAGGATGACCAGGACAAAGTATTGGGTAGAGTGGATTGGTACAATATTAATAATGGCGTCATCCTGTCTGAGGCTTCGTCCAGTAGTGGACTGAAGAAGCTCCCGGTAGAAATCAATTTCAGGGCCACGCTATCTGGAAAAAGCAAAAAGCCTCACAGATGCCTCCATTCAACTGACCATTTGGGAATTAAATGCAAAACACAAGGTGTTGAATAGCTGCCCTTTTGCCCCAGCATTTAGAAATTGTATCCCCTAGGTGACTCTGTGATCCAGCTAACTCAAATTGCCCAACCGGTATAGCTCTTCCACTAGATAATGGTCGTAAATAGCACTGAAATTGCATTAGCACCACTTTGACGATTCTCTCTACTGATATCAGATCATCGTAGGTATATGTTCTCACATTTCGCTACCTACCCTACCTTCAGTCAATATTGACGAACCCCTCCCCCTAATTCTTGTCCAAATTCGCCCAAATTTGTGGAATTTGGACACAATATGATTTTTTTATAAAAGTTGGACAAGCAAGGCCAAGAAATGCTTAGGAAAGTTAACTCCGGTTTACATGTTGAAAACATTGCAGAGGTTTGGGTTTACACCCAATCCCCAGAACTTAGTACATACATAAGTGTTATTTTAATAGACCCTGTTTGAGTATGGCGGAATGTAGTATGGAATTCAAGTTTGACCGATAAGCAATATTCCTCCCTGAAAGAGTTAAAATGAGGGCATGCAAAGCATTTTGGGTAGGCAGTATAATTCACACACAGATGCAATAATATGTGCTTGTGTTATTGCAGTTAGATCTTTTATCCTAGATAGAATAACATAAACAGAAATTGCTTTCACTTATTCAGGCTGCCCTCGATTTTTGGCATGGTTGCGGACCCTCCGGGGCTTTTTTCACTCGCTATGTTCATTTCATGGTGTATTCAACGGTGAGATAATTTGTGACTGGGAATTAACCCTCACAATATTTCGAGCCAGGGGTAGCCAACCCGACGGCCCAACCCCGTCAGGTGCGCCACTACTACGCTCAATGCGGATCTTAAGAATAAGCGATCATGCGTCCATATTGAAAACGACTAAAGTGCAACTTCATTTTTCCTCCCCAGTTTAGTTCTAGATCCTAGTTCTTTATTTCATGGTAATTTTAAACAAATGTACCTGCAACTAAAACTCAAAAAGGTATCTATTATATATCTCTATAATTAAATTTTGAATATGATTCATAATCCTGAGAATAGAAGCAAGTTTATTAGTATTGATGTTAATGCTGTGCGTATATGGACATTCCATATACTACATTGTTGTTGAATAAGTAGTATATGTAATTTATGCTATTATTTTTTATATTCCAAGGGTGCTGCTGTTGGGTTGCTCGGAGCTCTAGGTTCTAATTCTGGGTTGGTATCGGAGCCATAGTTAATCCACCACCTGATTCCAAACTTCACTTCTCAATCGAAAATTGACCATTCACAACGACAACACCAATGCAAATTACAACCACTACTCAACCAATGACGTCACCATGGACGCCACCGCCACCGTAAGTGACCTCTCAAGTTACCTAAAATCAAAGTTTCAGGAGAACTCCAGTATGCGAGATTAAATAAATGGATGGAACACATGATAATGAGGCTGAAATAGGCAAATCAATCCAATACTTGCCTGTCACAATGTCTTAAATGATATGTTCTGTCTCTATGTATGTCTGTCTGTCCCCTTCATTATTTGTTTCTCGGTCTGTCTGCCCGTCTGTCGTGCGACACCAAGCCAAGAAATAGTTGCGGCGCCAGACCTATTTTCGAGGAGAGGGGCAAATTCATAGAATTGGCGTATAATTTGGCAATTTATGTAGACTTTTTTTCATTGGAAATGGTTCGACTCGATCGGTGCGGTTGTGCGGGAATATTTTTACCCATGCCACTGGAGCCGCCAGCGCTCCCTGAGTCGTGGGACACCCAATGGCATGTTCTTGAATCCGTCAGTTTCTCAACAATCAAGATGTGGTGGCCTTTCTCTCTCTTTCTTGCTCTTTTCCGAGTATAAAAATACTCCACTTCCTAGTGTGCGCGTCCTGAAGTCACTCTTTTAGAAATTGAAATTGTTGTAATTTCACACTAGTTTTCAATAAAATGTGCAATTAATAAATAAATTTATTTGAATACGTTAAGATGTTGTTTCTTAATTACTCAGGACGGGGCTAGAAGATTGGTGGTACGGCATGAGCTACCTTTGGTACAGTGGAGTGGCCGTGGGAGCGGTCCTAACTATTGGTTTATTTACCAGCTTCTTAACAGGTGAGATGCTCTACCTTACCACGTTCATGGAGATCACTCTTGTTATCGCAATTATCATTCTACAATGTGCAAAGATTTATCACAATAGAAAAACAATGGGGATAACCCATTAGCCCTTTTACACCTGACAAAATACAGCATCTGATGTCCTTGAATGATAAACATTAGCGTAGATAATTAAATAAAGACCCAGTTTGCAGTTCAAAGAAGGAGAGAACCCAACCTACACACAGGCAGTAACATCTGAGTGGTCTACATAAAACATGTACAGAATCAAGGAGGGAGAAGAAACCCAAGGCTAAATTCTGACCAAATAGTATATAATTAAAATTTAATAAGACCTTGCACAGCACATTGGGCACTGAGAGATGCAGAAAGGGAGATGAGCCCAATTTTCACACAGGCAAATTGTCTAAGTTATTCAAATAATGCATCTCTACTTACCCCTAAATTAGGCGAGTGATAAGAAACACACTAAAATTAATACCTTGCATTAAGGAGCGACCCAACCATTCAATTCAGACAGCTAAACAACCAAATATATTTAAATATAAGGTGACCAACGGCAGCATGTGCATTCTATATCGTCGCTGGGCGGGAAAAACCTCATATGTGCATTTGACCTTTCAAAGCAAAACCTCACATGTAGTAAAAACGGTTACATGACAAAACCTCATTTGTAACATTTTCGAGAGACACCAAAAACTTAATAATTTGCTGTAATGCAATGCACTAGAAAGGTTTTCCTTTCTAAATATATTTAGGTAATTATTTACTCCAGATTCTGATATATAGTGCCATATGATTTACTATCATATTTGGCATGAAATTCAAGCTAGAACCCGATGTGACCAAAATGCACATATGAGGTGTTAGCACTGGGGCCCACTTTTACATGTGGTTTTGCATTTTACCTCTGGAGTTACATGTGATGTTTTTCCCGCCCAGCGACGATATTTATTAAAAAATCTAATACTAAAGTACAACTTAAAACGTATAATAACGTAAAAGCACTTTCTAATAACTTGCACTAAAACATGTAACTCCACTGCATGGTATATAACAGAAAATACAATGTTGCCCAAAAGGGGGCAGAGAAAAAAAATACCACCCACATTGAAAATGTATTGAAAAAAGGAGATAAATTATAACAGATTGGATGGGTGGGATGGTTTTTGAGACAACCTCCATGAATGAATCGGTATAGGCAAGTGAATAACACAATTAGCCGACGCAATGACCAGAGCAGCAATGTGACCTGATTGGCTAAAAGGGGCACGTGACAGAACAAAGGGAGAGAAGCACAACACAAGGGACGGTCTTGACATAACAAGGGGTGAACACAACATCGTTGGCCTCTCGCTTGGACAAAGACGTTTATATTGAATGTTTCGTTAAAATATAAACTCAATAATTATTCATAAAATTCCAGACTGAGAAATATGAATCGTAACATATGAACTATTCATATAGTCGGCTATGACCCAGAGATCCATCCCACAATTCACCGGTTTGGGGAAATTTCACTTCAATAAGGTCATGTGATCCCACAAAAATTCTTAACACATAAAAACCCAGACTTTTAACTCACTTTAGCCCACAAGGTGCTAGTACTTTTTTTGCATGATCATGAAAAATGTCTTGTGGTTCTTAAACTTCTTGAACACTGTTTAGTACAGTACATGCAAATTGCAATGCATTGTAGGGTTGCTTCAAAACAACCCTCTGGCTATGACCTAAGGCCATTACGATCGGAATAAACATATAAATATGTCATTAAGTGAAGCAGTTGGATTTAAATCTAAATTAGTCTTGTTCTTTGTTTTCAGAAAGAGCGTTTCAAGCATAATATTATTGCGCTTTCTAAAAATACTTCCCAAATCTGCTCACATTCATGTGCGACCCCAAAATGCAAAATATTTTATCTGAATTGTTTAATGTTATCTATCTTTTATAAGCGTTACGTTGTATACTTTATTTTTTTATAGGTGCGCAAAAACCTTCGGAATTAGAACCTGGCCTTATTTCGCCAATCTTTGATATACTTTTATGCTGCCTTCCGGCAAAATGGAGGCGAGTTTTATGGTGTGGTGTAAAATACGACGAGGAAGGCGCTTTTAAAGTAAAATCAGATGACAGCCCTCCACCTGAGTATGAAGCAAGTGTACTAATTTTCTTTGTACTTTACTTTCAACACGTTTTTTCAACAACAACAGTATTTTAGCAACGTGTATATAACATCAAGGTTCCGTCGGTCTTCAAATATTCCAAGCACCTGTTTGATTCTGACACTGACAGTTGCAGCGTGCCAAACAGGTGTCTGTATTGTCATTCTGGAATGTGTAGAGTATCCCCACAATGGTTACCATGTCATGGAACAGCGCAACATACAAAACTCGACAACCTTCAACACTAGCCACAATTTCAGTCAGGTGTTGTGTCCACTTTTCTTGTTGCGCACAAGTACTTTATAGTATGTAACAAGAAATATAGACCAGTTAACACCCTACGTCACTTCTTTTGTTGCCTGCGAATCCATGCCTGCGAATCGTTGTGGCCCATAGTATTAAAACTCTAACAGATACAATTGTCCAGTGTGTAACAGCCAGGCCGACCTATTTCAAGATACCAGGCCCTAACATGTTTACAAACATTGCTGTTAACTGGTCTATAGTGAGATTGGCAACACTGACTTCTACGCCACCCTCGGGAAGATTGGCAGGAAATTTTTCTATGCACCATCAAATACTTTGACATGGTATTGTTCAATCATAGCCAACAGTTGGTACCCGAAGTGAGTTAGCAATGGCCCTTTCTCCTCAGAAGCTTTTTTTTTATTTGGTCATTAACACAATACGTATTTGTCATATTTCAGGAAGTTGTAAAGAACCTACCAGTCGGTAGTCCACCTGAAGATATTGACAGTACTCCTGTTATAAAGACGGCAGAGGTCGGAGTGTGGACCGGGGACGATAGAGAATACTTCCGGGTTAACAAGAAGAAAAAGAACAAAGTCGAATCTTCGTCGCTAACAAATCAACAGGGAATAAATAACAAGGGATACAAAAATAGAAATGAGGAGGGTGATCCGCAGACTGACGAAGAGGACACTTTCTTGTAGAAACGTTCATCTAAAGATGTTATAATTTTGAAGGAGTGTGGTGCGTGCGTGTTTTCGTGTGTGTGCTCGCGCAAGTGTGTGTGTGTGTGTGTGTGTGTGCGCGTGTGTGTGTGTCGTTACATGTGTGTCGTACGTGTGTGTGTGTCTCGATGGGGTGCGCATGCACGTGCGTGTCTGCATGTGTGGGGTATCGGTTGGGTGGTGGGTAAAACGTATATGAGCGTATGCAGCACACGGAAATAACATAAT
Organism: Ophioderma brevispina; assembly: GCA_023653785.1. Classification (NCBI taxonomy): domain Eukaryota; kingdom Metazoa; phylum Echinodermata; class Ophiuroidea; order Amphilepidida; family Ophiodermatidae; genus Ophioderma; species Ophioderma brevispina. The sequence continues at coordinate 71,503 of JAMKCH010008390.1, forward strand.
TAGCATAAAATAATATCAGCACCATGGCGCAACCCATTCGCTATAAGGCCCGTGAAAGTAAATTCCGAGTTTTACTTTTTTCACCTTATTTGATGATGTAACGTTTTCATTTTTCATTTTGCATTATTGCAAAATGGAAATAATGCGCTGGCGAAATTTTCACGAAAGGTAGGGCCGCAGAAAAAATCCTGGTTTTGCTTCAAAGTTATCAAAAATATGTTTTACAAACAAACATATATGTTTCCAATTACTAAACCTGGAGAAATGACGATACTTTGAAAATAATGAATTAGTTTGGCAATCTTGAAATTTTGACACGGGTATTTCTAGTCTCCAAAAAGCGATGCGGGCGGGTAACGATAAACTCAGAATCGATTTCATGCGCCTAATCAGTGACAGATTAAGGCGACCAATTTTACGATTGTTGCGTAAATTTGGCGGTACAGAATATGTCTGTCGTGAATAACCATCTGTAGTCCGTCGAAACTTATAAAACAGAAAGTGCATCAAGACTTGACTCGAATGGAGCCTGTATTTCAAGATTTTTAAATCATATTTTATTCAAATATGCTCACATTCAATCCCAAACTCTACAATCAATCCTATCACAGTCCGCGCCTTTCCGATTGACTAGTCTTTGTCAAAGACTCGGTTTTACTAAGTCTGTAAAAGGGGGAGTCGAAACTCGAAAGAGGTTCGCAGCAGTTTGGTAGCCTAATTTTAACTGACAGTACCCGGTAGTTAATCTTTATATGGAGTAATAAAGTTACAAGGTCTGTAACACATACAACGATTGACTAACTTGAACGTGGAATACGCGTTTTCAGTTTTTTCCCAAGAAGTCAATTTGTACAAAAATTCGTTCTGACAATGCAATGTGCATACTGAGTAATAAAGGACATGGATCATCCTCCGGATTGTATCTATTGTTATGTAATTACATAACAATATATACAATCCGGAGATATACCTCATTGCATTGTGGAAACTATTGTATGTACAAATTGGCTTCCGAAAAAAAGCTGGAAGAGCGTATTTGGGTTGTCTAATTCTGTACAGATTATTAAAAAAATGTTTTAGCCAGGAAACATCTCTTGCAAGCACGGCCAGTAACTGGGTTTTATAAGATGCATTAGAATACATTTTCAATTGTGTAAGGCGGCCTATTTTATGAGAAATTCTCTCTCTTTAACGCTTATTCTATGACAACATAATTCTCTGTATAAGGCATGTAATGATTTCATCATCAACATTATAAATGTGATACTTAAAAAATAAACAAACATGGTTTATTAATAGGTTGGTGATACCTCTGCTTCGTTTTACTTCTTGTCTTGTAAAATAAAGAATAGTAAAATATTTAAATAGTCTGTAAGTGTCATCATATCGTCACCAGATTTGCCTCTGTAACAAGCTCGTACGCAAACGGGTGTTGACCTTTTGCTGCTTTTTGGGTTTTTTTGGATAAAAGATTTAAAATTCAGAGAAATTTTGACAAGAGATGTTTAAAAAGTAAAAAGGACCATTTTAGGGGGGGGGCGTGGGGGGGGTGGTTAGGTCCAATTTTACCAAGAAAGGTCGACTGTTTTGAAGTTCCACACCCCCTCCAAAAATCCTGCTTACGGCCCTGATCTTTAGGTAATTTATGCGATTCAACAGCTAACGGTCACGATAGAGTTGGGAAACATTTGTAAAATCTTTATAGCAAAATAACGATTTTCTTTTTACAAATTAGAATAAAGGAAACATGTTTCATGCCTAGATTTAAGTTGCTGCAAAGTTTGAAATAGTTTAGAAATAGTTTAAAAGGAAAATCTTTCTCAAGGACTGAGAACCCCCAGCTAGGTGGGGTGTACAATTTGTACAAGGGGTCTGAAAAGGTGTTATTCGGCATGTGCACCTTTGACTTCGAAATGTCGATTTCTCATGAGCCTATTTGGCCCAAATCTTCACCTTTCAATATACCACTGGATTCTGTGTCACGGACTTTGAAATTTACTAATAGCTGTAAGCAAAAAAATATTTACCACACATCACTATTATACCATCGCTGACAATGAATTAAAAAATAGACAAATACCCATATACTACCAAATAGGAAGACCCCACTGTAGGAACCTCACATGTCGCATTGTGACCTATTTTGTCTAGGGTTGTGTCATAATTTCTGTATCAAAAATGTGGTCCCGGATAAAAAGGTTTGTAAACCCCTGCCCATATAAACCAGTTCAAAACTTTTTTGGCATTGCATATCTGCCACCATTACGCTGGAATTCAGTACATACTGATATTAATATTATTAGTTGACATATGACATGCGTGCTCTACATCTATTTACTTACCATAAATATTTACATAAACATCGTGGGTCACAAGTCCATTGCATTGAACTCCATCAGTTGCACAGTGTCTACGTGAAATAGATAGGAAATCCAATAGCTGCGAAGTAGTCTTTTATAATTTGACCTACATTGAGAATATGGAAATGTTTTAGTAAGAACTGGTTTGATTTTAAAACCTATAGCGGAGCGGCCGAGCTTCGAAAAGTGCTCTAATTTTCGAGTTACCCCTCCCCTCCGTACAACAAAACACAACCACCTTTATTTGAAGGATAAATATATGAGATTTAAGAAAATGATGGTTGTGGTTGAAATATTTGGTGGCAGGGATGATTTCTAGGCTGAAAAATGCATTTTGGGCTGCAAATTAAGCGAAATTATTATTTTTTTATTTTTTAAAGTAAAAATATTACAATCTTATTTTTATGGTATCATTTTTGTTATTGATATAGGTTTTATACATTGCATAAAGGGTTCAGGTAATACTCGTTGTGGTGACATGTGATAAAAAGGATGTTTTTTTTATGGAAAAAGTGATTTTGAGGCTAAAATTCTAGACCCTTTATATATTGTATAAAACAGAATCTATAATATAAATGTCAGAGATTGATAGTATTGCATCATGATTAAAATTTGTTTTGCTAAGAAATTAATAAATCTTGACATTCTTAAGTTTTTGCTCAAAAACGTGATTTTTTTTACCCAAAAAACACCCCTGCCACCAAAGTTTTTGACCACAACCATCATTTTTTTAAAATTATGTATTACTATCTTTCGAATAGAAGTGGTTGCGTTTTGTTGTACCGAGGGGAGAGGTTGTCGACAATTTTGCAGTCCAAACCGCTCCACTACTAGGGTGGCACATCCTCGTATAAGCACCTCCCAGAGTCGATATTGTGAGCCAATGTGTTACAAAATAATATTAAAACAATAAAGACATTGTGTTTGAAGACGGCCCCCCGCCCAATTTTTTTTTTTCCAAAATAGTAAATTTTACACGTTTGCATTGGGAACGTATCACTGTATACACTATGAATGTGAATGGTTAAGCTCGAAAAATGTCTATGTGTCGTCAAACGAAGCAATTTGCAATTAGAATAATTAATATCGGAGAGCGTCCGATACATAATTCAACGGGGCTGCTGGAAAGTGGCCTTCCAATAAGGAAATAAGGCCGGGAAAGTAGCGCCATGTACGTGTCTACGCTCATCCATTAGTTGTTTTAAAAAGAACATCGGTTCAGGCAAGTCAAGTTAGAGGTCATTTTCTTGAGGGGTGGCACTATTTCATCATGTACAGGACATTAATTAAACTTGCCGGTAAGTACAATTGGGATTCCCAGTTCTAATTACATTAGCTTATTTATGATAAAGACGCAGTTTTTGTAAGGCATTATCGTAGCAGGTGTGGTAGCTCTAGACAATTACCAAACATTTAACGGCACAAATATCAATTTTGAAAATTGCAAAAATTAAAAAAAAAAATGTGTGTTATTGCTTAAGTAGTATACTGGGGCTTTTATATACATGTACTATGTGCACTTCAACCACCAGTAATGGTGTCATAATTAAGTAAACTACGGTTACAACGTTTTCAAGTATATTTGGAAGATACATTTTTGTAGCTTTTAAGAGACACTCTCTGGCCTCGGTAGAAAGAAATTAGTTAATCCGAAATATTTTCTGCTAGATCAACAACCAATCTGGGATAATTTTCAGGTTATATTAAGGAGCTAATTAGTTGAGAGAAGGCATAGGTGCGCTAAAGAATCCAGTACAAATATTCCAACATACTGAATAATCTCGCAATACAATCATTTCAATTAAATCTTTGCTGAACTATCTCGTTAAGACTGTGCATGAGTTTGGAGGTGCTCATAAGACATTAGTAGATTTTATGTGATACCATTTTCACTTCAATAAAGTCAATTATCACCTAGCGCAAATAAGACATAGCGAAACCATATCTTATCTATTCTGGGGGAATCCGAAAATTGTACATATGGCAGCTTTTTATTTACTCCCATTCAAAGTTCATGCCCTTTTTATCAGCGTATCACAGAGCGTTGTCGTTCAGCCATGTCAACAATGGTAGCCGACAATGTGAAGTTAAACCATTTAATTCATAATCACTAATATATATGGTCAGCCATTACGCCAAATTCACGATTGGGATGCGACTATTCTTACGTCAAAAATAACGTCAGGACTGTTTTCAACTTGAACACCTCTCCGTCAATATGGTGGAACAGAATACAAACACCTTTTCCCATGGGATTATGTTGTCTTCAGTCTTATGCTGTGCGTCTCCGCAGGGATCGGGGTGTTTCACGCTTTCTGTGGCAAAGGCCAAAATAACACCAAAGAATATTTGGTAGGCGGCCGTAGCATGCATGGGATTCCCGTCGGAATGTCCCTCGTAGCCAGTTTTATGTCGGCTATCACCGTGCTGGGGACGCCGGCAGAAATTTACAATTATGGCACCATGTTTTGGTGGTTTGCGTTGTCGTATCTAATAGTTAGTTTGCTAGTTGCCTTTGTGTATATGCCGGTGTTTTATAGGCTACAGATAACCAGCGTTTACGAGGTAAGTGGATTTCGGTTTTTTTTCTAACAAATACTTTCTTTTTGTATGATGATAGCTACTATAATTTAAAACTGTCGCCTACAAAAATTCCCGTCAAAGACGTTTAAGGCCTCTTTGTTACTGTCTTTGTCTGTGCCTTTCTCTGACGGTCTATTCTGTATGTTTACACCTGATCTGCATTGCTTCTCCTACAACCTAGGATATTGATAAAATGGGAGGAGCAATAAAGATAGTGTTCATGATTCATCAATCAGGGGGTCATTTGAGGCCATTGTGTGAAAACACTTCAAATGCTCTTTCCACAGAAATAGACGCATTTTCACCAAAGCCTTGAGCAGTGGTTCACATGAGTTTAGGAATTTAGGAGCAAATGTCATAGGGTCCATTTGAGGTATTGTGTAAGAGCCATAATATTAAATAGCTTCAATCAAATAAAGATGAGACGTCACCAAAGTTGCTCAGTATAAGAGGTCAAAGGTCATTTGTAGTAAATATTGAAAAATTATTAAATGCCGCTATTTGCACCGAATGATTTTTCAACAGGCAAAAATAGTTCCATATGCAACCCCTTTCAGACTTCTACAGGAGACCAATTCTTTTAATTCATGGCGTAACATTAAAGGTACAACGAGAGATTTCACAATCATAACAGGTGCCCCTAAAAAATATGAAAATTCTGATTTTTGCACCAATGTATTTTTTTATCAAAAATGTCCCCATGTAAAATTATTAAACTGGTACAAAAATTGTGAAGGAGCAAATACTAAATTCAGCCTATGTCTTATATTGAAATTAAGCAAATGAAAGTTGCCTTTTGTTTTCACTTTCAAGGCATTTCTGTAATCAAAGACAGGGTAAGAAATCTATTGGGGGTCTTATCTATATGAAATCACTACATATGACACAATATATGGGTGCCGCAAAATCTCTCATTGCACCTTTAATAAAAAATAACCCTAAGGCCATTTTGTTTAAATAATAGTTGATTGTAACTGGTCAGGAAATTCCTCACGCATCCGACCCGTTTATCTTTTGTCTGAAACGGAGTAAATGTTGCACCCGCAGCAGCAGCACCACCACCTTCAAAATTCAAGATTTGTTTTCGTATTACAAAACCAAATCATCAATTGTACACTTTAATGTAGGACCAGTTAGGCTAGATGTATTTATCGTGTTAACATACCTTTAAATAATGGACCTATAAGAGATTTTGTGTATGGAAGACAAATGATATTCGAGTACATCAATCAAAATCTCTTCAGTTTAGCCCAATTTAATTTGCAAAATAAGCTCTACATGTGCCGGATATCAGCAGCCTGGCTGTAATCCACTGTTGCCGAGCAAAGATGGATGAGAAATTGGATGACCTTTAGAATTGATTTTTACCTCAAAAATGGAACAACAATGTTCATTCCTAGGATGTAAAAACATCGTTCTTCTATGTTATTTTAAAAGTAGAAATCGGTTTTTAAATATATAGACAAATAAACATTGAGTCTCATGACGTTTGTGATGAATATTGAGTATCTTGTTTAGGGCAATACACCCATACGCTTTCCAAAACGCATTTTGTTAATTGAAAATGAAATTTTGATTAAAATTCCACTCTTTTTTTGCAGTATCTAGAAAGGCGATTTGACAGAAAAGTACGACTTCTAGGAATGATTACATTTCAGTGCCAAATGGTAGGTATTTGGGTTTTAATAAACATTTTTGGCATATTTTGTCTCTAAGTCTCTCTACCTCTCTCCTTTCTCTTTCTCGCTCTATCTCTCTCTCCTACTCTCTCAGTCTATCGCTGTCTCCGTCTGCCTTTCTTTTTTTCTCTTTCTCTCGCTCTCTCTCCCCCTCTTTCTCTGTTTGTCGTACACAAATTATAAACACTATTCATTATATCACGAACATAGTTCCAATAAGCATTGCAAAAATGAAATCTTCTCTTTCAAACGCACAGGTTTTGTATATGGGAATTGCTATCTACGCTCCAGCACTCGCTCTCAGTCAAGGTACAAGACCTTTTCTTAATCTTTGATTGGTATTGAAATAATCACGTGTTAGCTTAAATATGAATTAAACTGACTACGACGTGTGTGTTTTATCGCTTTCTTTATTTCCCATTTGTTTTAGTAACCAACTTTCCGCTGTGGGGAGCCGTGTGGGCGTGTGGTATAGTTTGCACCTTTTATTGTACAATTGTAAGTCTTACGCCTAGCCCTTTGCTTTTCATCATTATCCATTGTGTTTCATTTGTTCAACTGTCCATTACAGGCTGTCCCCAAAAATGTTAACACTCTGGACAGAGGCATTTTGTCAAAAACTTAAGTACACATGGGTCTTTTTTGGTATGTTCTCAAAGCCAAATAAATAAGCTTTCATTTGCCGTTGATTTCATTTCAATCCGATATATAGAGCAAAAGATATGCTTCGTCAAATAGGAGAGTGCAAAATCGGATTGGTCCGATTTGTATTGGTTACATTTGTAAGATTGTGGGAAACATGATTTTGTAACATGCTCGAATTGGAAGTTATTGATTGACTATTGAACCTACTGAAGACATTGACAATCCCTTTTAAACTTCATTATGGTCAATAAAGTGTGAACATTGTCTTAACCCTCGTCTTATATTACCAAGGGGGGGGTGGTGGTTACCACCCCCAGTGAACTTCGCTCCGGTGCGCTAAAATGCCAAAAACTTTCGTAAAAAGCTTCTAGGTAATCGTTCTCTCATCCTTTCCGGTCATTTAAGCGAAAAAAATGTGAAGGTAGCACCTTCACCGGGGTTAGGGTATGCCGTTAAAGTCGAAGGGTAAGGGGGGGGGGGTGCCACCCAAGGATATTTTGTGGTGCATTTTTGAAAATATTATGCACAGTATGGCTCTAAAACTCTCTGTTTATATAAAACTAGCCAATTGTCATCATTTAGAGCTGAAAACCGCATGAAAATCCGTTATTCCTACGTTTTTAGCGCAAAATTGGATTTTCGCCTATTTTCTGTGGAAAATGCCAATTTTGCCGACTCGCGGACTTGATGACGTCATTGTGACGCCATACTAGGTATGTTGGTACTTATTTTAGTATCAATGGAAAGAGGAGGACCATAGATATCCACTTGTATCAAAATCATAAGCATCGGGTGCTTTATAACAAACTCTCGAGGGGAGTGGTAACCCCCCCCCCCCTTGGTAAACCGTGTTACAAAAAAGGCTTGGTAAGACGAGGGTTAATGATCAGGGATACTGTGATATGTGTTTTTTCAAAATTAATCATTCAATTCACTTTCATTAGCAGACAGCCTTATCAAATTTCTTAAAATTACACAGAATGCTATAACTATATCAAAGCAAACCAAACAAACAGACGCTTCCGTATTGAATTCCCAAGGAAACCTATGATTCTGTAGACAGAATAAACAACGAAAGCACGCAAGCAAACACACACAAAACAAACCTCTGATAATAAGTCGACATGGAATAGTCAAGCATACGGAATTGAAAATAAAGACACCCGTAGGGCCCAACAGACCCATAATGGACCAGAATGGCAAGAACTGAAGCCAACATGGCTCTTGTTAGTGTGGTAGATCCAACGTTAGTGTGATAGATCCAACGATGAGCACTAGTCTTGGTAAATACGGACACAGGAATTGCGAAGTCGTCTTCCAACAGAATAACACAGCAAGATCTATTTGTTTTCCTTTTCAAATGGAAAGAAGACGTGCTCTGAAGTCAAGTGCATTCTTGTTGCCTCATGCATTCCAAATGTCTTAAGACAGACATCGGACCAAGTTGATTTTGCACTCTCATATTTGATGAAGCATATCTTTTGTTCTACGTGTCGGATCGATTGAAATGAAATAAATGACAAATAAAGGCTTATTTTATTGGCTTGAAAGGAATACCAAAGAAAGACCCATGCGTACATTTCTTTTTAACAAAATGTCTTTGTTTCTAGTGTTAACATTTTTGGGGACAGCCTGTATAGTTACGAAAGTGGTCGCAGACCGTTATTTAACCTATGAATATTCATCAGACCGTTATTTTTTCCGAAAGTGGTCTCTGGACACTTTCGGAAAAAATAACGGTTTGACGAATATAGACCGTATTCAATATGACGTCAGCCACCAGACATGTTGGTGGACAAGATGCATACATTCCAGGACTACAATACATTAAGCTGTCAATCGATCAATATTAAGCGATTGCACAGGGATCATTGACATGTGAATGTATTGTAGTACTGGAATGCGTCTATCTTGTCCACCAACATGGCTGGCTATTGAATACGGTCTATTGATAGGACAATTGAAACAAAGGAAACTTCTAGAAACACCTCAGGTGGTACAAATGAAAGAAATAAACAACAGCGAAAAAACCGATGACTCGATATAAAAACGTATTGTGAATATCAGATTACCGTCTACTTGTCAGCTTATCTGTCGATTACGATTCAGCCAAAGCAGTGAATGCAAGTCATTAATTTTTTCTACTCTATTTCAAAGAGACAAATGAATATTTTTTCTCTTTAATTGTTAAAATAAACAATGAAAGAACTGGTGACCAATACAAAAGCTTATTGTAACTGCCGGATTACCATCTGCTTGTTGGCTAATCGATTACCATTCAATGAAAGTTTCTATAGTAGATTTCAAATTCAGTGAGACTTCTTGCATATTTCGATAGGGGGATATTGATATGGGGTTCAATCCCCGGCCATGCGGAGACTAGGCCTTTGTCGCCATTACAAAACATGTTGTGTCCATGGTACAAAGTTGCTGTGCAGAATCGGTTTACTGGAGACTGATTCATTCTGTTCTCCAATGGGTTGTTAATGATAGAAGGAATTATGCCATGGTTGGCCGGGTTGTCAAATCCGCTTTGCGCTAATCTCTTAATACAAGGTTGACTCATTTTTGATAGGCAAATAAAAAAATTAGTTCTGTTATGTGTGCATTGATATAAGAATGTATTATTTCTTTAATACTGTGATAAGGAATGATATTTGCAGTGTCAAAGGTAAGTTATGTTCAATAACAACGTTTAATGAAATAATTGCTAGTGTTTTTGATCATGATTTTTTTTTAATATTACGTTTTTTTTAATAAATGTTTTCTTATTGTATTTGAATTCAGCATTTATTTACTAGCTACATTGCTATACATTGTATGAGTACCATCAGCTTGTTTTACCTGTGGCCATTAAAATAATTCCTCTTACTCTCACGTTGAATGAACAGACCTAAAACTTTTAATGAGGTCTCATTAATTTTGAAATCTACTATAGATGTTCCATTAGAATTGCGCTCATTGTTGCTGCTGCGGATTGTTTTGTCTGCCTTAAGTGTTTACAGTTTTACTCTGCACAGGGCGGCATTAAAGCAGTCATATGGACGGACGTATTTCAAGTATCAGTAATGATAGCAGGTTTTCTCATGATTATCATCAAAGGTAGTATAAATGTCGGTGGGCTGACAGAGGTGTGGAGAATAGCGGAAGAAGGAGGACGGATCGACTTTATTCAGTAAGCGAAAAGAACAGATGTATATTTCTTCTCATCGCAAGCTTATTAAAATTATTTTGTTATCCTTATCATCAGCTTCTGTCGGTTATTGCTGGACGAAAGCTTCCGTATGTAGCTACCAGCTGTCTCTTATATTTCCGTGCCAATTTATTTCATTATCTATTTTGTCCCTCAATCTTTCTGCGCCCCTCCCCACCCCATAATGCGAACCAGGCAAGTCTTGCTGGAGTCATTCTTGCTGCAGTCAATCTTGCAGCATCAGTCAATATTGCTGCAGTCAATTTTGCTGTAGTCAATCTTGTTCTAGTCAATCTTGCTGTAGTCAATCTGTAATCTGTTACATTGCCATTGTATCCCGCCCGATGTTGGAAAGGCAAAAAATTATAAAATAATAAATCATAATGATAGGTCCCGTTAGGCCTGTAAAAAATCAGATATGTTGTTATTAGGTACAATATTATACCATTCGAGACGAAAATTGGTATATTTGGGAAAGTTGTAATTTTCATAAAAATCTCCTGTTGCTTGAAAGTTGAAGATTTTGTTGTTGGCTGATACTTGTTGTTCTCTTGTAAATTCTTTGCAGTTTTGAGCCTGATCCACGAATTCGGCATACATTCTGGTCAGTCTGCGTGGGAGGAACGCTCTTGTGGCTAGCAGTCTACGGTGTTAACCAGTCACAGGTACAACGCTACCTAAGTTGCCGCTCCTTGACTCAAGCACGTGTGTACGTAAAAGCAGTTTGTAAAATATGGTGTTTATAATGCGTATTTTCTAAGATGTGATAGAGTTGGGTGGCAGTGTGTGGTTGTATAAGCTGAGGCTATGCACCACTAACTACAATCTTGAAAATAATGTTATAAAGATTCTAGAAACTGGCGAGCAACGAATTAAATAAAGACGAAAAATACACAATTTCGAAGTAGACTCGAATCTTGTCACTCTCGCTATCTTGGCGTGAGAAATTTCTCACTCCTAGATAGCGAGAGTGACCGGGTTCGATAGAGTGTATTTTCGACTTTTAATTCGTTGCTCGCCAATTTCTCCGAGTCAATGGCACATGAAAAGCTATCACAGTTTTGTGCAATCACCCCCGACCATCCCAGCATTAAAGGTTCACTTTTGAGCAAATCTACTCTACATTCAAGTCAATATTGTTTTAAATATAGGAGCTAGTGATTTCAGTATAGATTTGTTTCAGTATCCTTAAAGGGATTAGCGGCGATTTGCTAATCTGAAACATCGAAAAAATCATCAAAATTCTTATTTTTGTTACTGGCATGGATATGCAAACATAACCTGCAAGTGGTTCGCTTGAAATCTGTGTATCAAGGACAAGGCAGTACTTTTTATCTGATTCTTTAATTTCTATACGTGCGTATCAAAATTCCGACTTGAGATCAAAAAAACCTTTCTCGGTGAATATCCCAGATTTTGAAGGCTGACTCGGAGATTTCCTGATGAGGGCGCACTAATTTTTCAAACAAATCGTGTTTTTTGAATATACATAATGCTTGTACATATACTAATCACTGTATGAAATACCTAAGCTCAAATCGAATTCCTTCATATAGAAAATCACAACTTTGTTATAAAATTCCGGATCCGGAATTTTCGTTATACACGGTATCCTTGGCACTGTTATACTGTGCATAAATGTTTATCGCATGAAAACGAAAAATCCGATTCATCTCTAACTTTGGAATTAAGCATTTTAGGTGGCTATCTTTATTTCTGGATGAGTATTTTTAATTACTACACTAAACAAATATATTTCAAAATCTCTGAATCAGCCTTTAAGCGTGATATTGTGTACCATGATCAATACAGTTTGACCTCAAACACAAAATTATTGATCTTTGTTTATTCTGTGTTAATGTAAACCACAAACAGCTGTTTATTGTAGATTTTGAGACGTCATCACTGTATATCTATTTACGGGAGACGGTATGACAAATTTCCTCAAATACTTAATTTTTTCACTATTTGGTGGTTTGTTTCTACGTTAAAGCAGTTGTATGGAATTGTACACACTTATCCTTGATTTATAAGTTAAAACAAATGCATTTCCACATTTTTCGATTCTCTCTCAATATCGCTGCTAATCCCTTTAAGGACAGTAACCCAAATGGTTGGTTCTACTTCTTCTGTCTTTTCAGATCTTTATATTTCAATATCTTTGGTTTAGCTGTCGTTGTGTCTACCGCTGCATTGACAGGGCTTACGATGTACGCCCAATACTACAATTGTGATCCTTACACTGCGGGTTGGGTCAGCGCTACAGACCAGGTATTAGAGATATCCTCTTCTGTCATACAAAATACTGCAGTTCTAATTGAACAAAACTAAAATATGGGGTTCTTCCACTCAAGGTAAATTATATTGAATGGGTTTTCGTTTGCCCTCCAGATCGTCCACGCATGCGAAGAATACAATGCGTGCACCTGGTTGAACATTTCAGAAATATTTCAGCAGGTGATTTTTGTATTCCTTGCATGCTTGGGTTGTTCTGGAAGAAAGGTCTGGCCAAGTTAACCTATTGACCTGTGCAAGCGCCCTATAGTCTGGAAAGTATATCTCAAGGGCTAGAGGCTTCGATTAGTTGGTTTTGGGTGCCTCGTGGATCGCCTATTTTAAGAAATCTAAGAGTAGTATTGCTATAAAACTATGTATATGAGGCCGAACTTCATAGCTCCTAATCAAACGTTTCTTGGAGTGGACCTCTCATGAAAATATTCATTTTGAAAGCCTTACAAATGTTGAGACTTTTATGGAAATAGGAAAGCCTTTGATGTGTAAGAACCTGGTAATGAAGAAGGTCCATATGGTCCATCAGAATCAGACGACATCAAAACCACACACACCCTATGACACACGTCTATGCATAGGTGGAAAAGAGAATACCTACATGCACCAGACGCAGACAATGGGGTTTCTAGGACCAAAAAATCTTCAGGGACTTTGGTGACTAAGAGATGAGATCATGTTTGGAGACTAAACTGAACAAGATATCAACAACAATTAGTTTCCATACCACATTTGTCGTTGGGCAGGGGAAAAACCTTCATTATGTGCATTTGACCTCTCAGAGCAAAAACCCTCATTATTGCATTTCGGACCACTGACAAAACGACTGTTGGCGATATTGTCGTTTTGCAAAAGTTTATCGCAAGTGGATACTTAAAAAAATAGATCTTACGTACTCTTTAAAACATCCCCTCATCATTTCATTCTTCACTTGATTTGACCACAACCGGACAATAGGTTGGTTTGTCCATGTCGCAGTTTGCACATATGAGGTTTTGATTGACCTTTGAAAATAACAGATGAGTTTTTCCTACCACAGCGACGATTTGCAGAAGCCAGGCCACTGTTCTTTGAGTTCCCTCTGACGCATGTCGAAATAATGATATGTCCCTATTTTCAAATGGCATTAATTATTTCATTAGCAAATTCCTTTGGGAAAGTGGATTTCTGAGGGGTCCATAGAACTATGGAACCCTCTTGTCAATCAAACAGGCGTATTGCGGACCTTGTCCTCTTAAATGATAATAATCATATTCGCTTTCTTATTGTGTGAAAGAAAGAAATGTTTCTGTAGGTTTCACACAAGCTGTCATATTTTATCGATTTCACTAAATATTCAATTATCTGTATGCATGTTTGTCTGTAGCTTATTCCGTATCTTGTAATGGATATATTGGGACAATTCCCCGGTTTGCCAGGAGTGTTTGTAGCCGCCATGTTTAGCGGTGCCCTAAGGTATGACGTGATCCAGTTCCTTACTTAAAAGAAAGAGTGATTCTTTTTAATTATTCACAATTTCAAATAAATTATGTAGTGGAAATACTTTGTTTAATTTGGAAAACTGACTGAAAGACGTAAATGTCACATTTTGCAATCATGGTACAATGAGCAAATACCGTGTTAATCATGATATTCTAAAACTTGAAAAAGCACACACTATGTAAAAAAGGGACACCAAGCCTTTGTATGCTTTTTGCTCCATTCTATTTGCTGTAGGCATTCCATGCCGCATGCGATTGACTGTAGTAGACACAAATCCAATTTGTGCCAATTTTTTCTTTCGTTTTTAATGTCCCAACACATCAATACGCAAAACGCAACGTTATCCGAACGGATTCCAGGAATCAAGGAAGAGATTATCACTTATAAAGAAACAAAAAGGCGTCAGAAAAGGAATTTAATAATGGCATATATATAAGTGATCTTGAAGGAGAGGCTGTTGAAATCTGAAACATAAAAAAATGCCAATGGGGCATTCTGCCTGAAAACAAATCACAACTGTTTACTTGCCTCAACGCGTTTGGAGAGGGTCATCTTAAGTATCACAAAAAACCACAAGGGTGAATTTTTTTGACAATTTCAAGTGAGGATTGGAAGAAGCTGTACTTCATCATACCCCCAACAGAAATGATCAAAATTGTCTAAATTCACAACATTCTGTATTAAAGGGATTAGCAACGATTTGCTAATCCGAAATATCGAATAAATCATCAAAATTCATATTTTTATATTTTTGTTACTGGCATGGATATGCGAACATAACCTGCAAGTGGTTGGCTTGAAATCCGTGTATTAAAGACAAGGCAGTACTTTTTATCTGATTCTGTAATTTCTATACGTGCGTATCAAAATTCCGACTTGAGATCAAAAAAGCCTTTCCCGGTGAATATCACAGATTTTCAGCGTGATATTGTGCACCATAATCAATAGTTTGACCTCAAACACAAACCTTATTGATCTTTGTTTATTCTGTACTGGTGTTAACCACAATCAGCTGTTTCGAGCAGATTTTAAGACGCCGTCGCTGTATGTCTATTGCGGGAGACGGTATGACAAATTTCCTCAAATACTTCATTTTTTTTACTATTTGGTGGTGTGTTTTTACATTAAAGCAGTTATATGGAAATTGTACACACTTATCCCTGATTTATAAGTCAAAAAAATGCATTTCCATTTTCGATTCTCTCGCATTATCGCTGCTAATCCCTTTAAGGAGAAGATGGTCACAAGTTGAACCAAATTTCTATCAAAGGCAACATGTTTAAATGAATTTTGCATTGCCTCAAAGTGGCACAAAAGGGAATCGAACCAATTGCAGTTAATTGAATGTATCTCACGATTGCCAAAATGAAATGTTATAAAAAGCATTAGAAAGTCTGGTTTTACTCTTTAAACTGATATCTGTCTTCAGTAATTTAATTTTCGATTTCATATTTAAAAAAAAAACAAATCCCAGTTTGTTACAAACGTACACTGTAACATGGTGTACTGGTACCATATTTAAGACATGTCTTGGCAGTAGACAATGTATAGTTTGTACTGTCTATACAAAACAATACAAATTTGACCAGAGTTAACTTTGTATCGAATTTTACCACCTGAACAAACACTCTAGAGAGAGCAAACTATACCCTCTGGATCGCTCATGCTCATACAACAACTTAATATAATTTTTGTCAAATTCCAAGCATTTTGAAAATCGTGCCTCCTGTACAATGACTAATCAAAAGTTCAATGACCTTATCACACTTTGACCCATATCTCTGTAACTGTTCATAGATATGCCAAACTATAATGTTATCTTTTCTGACTTATTTTGAGGAAACGAATCATTTGAGAAACTGTTCGACTAAATGTAACCACTTTTTATGATTGATCCCTTTTGGTCCAAAATGGCGTCCTTGGGACGATATTCGATTTTGCTAACATCAGTATTCATTAAAGGTGCATTTCGTGATTCCAGCACCTTCTGTTTTATTCATTGTTCACTAGATATCCTTGAGAAAAGCTTATCCACAAAATTTGAGTTGATCCCGATCTTGCGGTTTTGTGTTATGAGCAAATGCTTGTGTCCCACGGTCCCATAGACCACTGTGCTGTAATTTCTGTCCGTTTACGGACAGAAAGTACAAAATTGTGAATTTCTTACAGATACGACCGAATTTGCACGTAAGAGTGGGCACACATGGATTACTAAGGCTAATGGTTCAGATGATATAAAAATCTCAACTTTTTTAGGTAAGTCGGGGGGGGTGGGGAAGAGGTGTGGATCACGAAATCGGAGATGTCGTAGATGTGCTTAAAACATTGTTGGAATTTAGTTTTAAGGGGGTGCACGGGAACACATGTAATCTGCTAGACTGTATAGATATTCCAAGAACCCAAATGAACTAACGTCATTCAAAGCGGCGTTTTACTTGAAACCTTTGACGCACATACAGCACGGTATCATCTGGACTGAATTCACTGGCTGCTGTGGTGGCTGAAGACGTTGTTAAGCCTTTCTTTCATCCTAAAGAAAAGACGTACACATGGATAACCAAGGGTCTCGGTATGTTATTAGAATAGAGGTCTTTCACCTCACTCATGCATAACCTATAACAAAAGGTGTTAGTTCCCGTAGTATTCGTCATTCAGATCAATTTAATACTCGACCTCAAAGTACTTGTACTTTTCAAAGTGTGACCCATACTTTTATGAATACATATCCAACATGCATGTCGTTCTTTAGATTTAGAAAGTCTCCAGAAATTTTTAATGGACTTTGCCATTCCCGGCAAGATGGCCGCTAATCCGAAAGGTGGAAGACCTCTGTTGATCTATGTTAGTGTTTGCTCATGCTTTGCTCTCTTTCTGTGTTCCATACCGGAACGTTGTCTTTCTCTCTCGTACTTTTTAAATTGTTCCCCTTTACAAGTAATAATCAAGGTCAACGCAATGATTAAGGCAATACATGTTCTGAACTTCAGAACTACTACAGGTTATCCCAAATGATTAGTACTCATCAATGCCCAACACGTTTTAATCTTGTTACCATTACAATCAATGACATTGGGTTATTTAGTTTAAAGAAACTGACCCGATTTAAGTATAAAGTTTTCATCTTGATAGAATGGCCTTCACCCAAAAACCTCATCTGTAAAGTTTCCCGCCGATATTTCAAACCTGTTTTGATGTGAAAGCTAAAACGTGATTTTGTAATCACCACAGAGTACTGTGTAAAATTTATATATTGGTCGACCAAAATTGGACACATTTTCGCTCATAACATCCAAACCGAACATCCTTTATCTCTGAGATTTTAAAGGGTAAATGATATTGTAGCTTTCTTCAGATACCAAAAATTTTGACCACTTCTGGTAGAATCTGGGTTTGGATACGACGGGGATATTAGCGATCGGACCATGGCCCTTATTAGTCAAATTTAGTATATTGGAACGTTTACCTTCGCAAGCATTTGTTAATGAAAATGGAATATTTAACACATTCATTATGTTAGATCTGCATAGTTCATCTTTGAGCACTGAACGAAATGCGCATCTTTAGTACCAAGCCTTTTTGCAACACCCCTTCCGAATTTGTTTCAAGACCAGATACTTATTGTTTTGGTGCCAATAAAAGCTATGGTCTTTCTTTCATGATACCAAAATAAGACAAACTACCGTGTATGGCATCACAATGACGTCATAAGGGGTTAGGGATCATCAAAGTGTTGATACCCGGATTAATTATGTGGTATCGTTGAAAATGTCTGTATAGCCAATGGCACTAAAACATTATATATGGGTATATCGATCCGCGGATAACTTCTGTCCCTAACGTGTAGATCCAAAACTTTACTCAAATTTAACATTTCGCCCATCTCACAACTTGACTTCAAATGACCTTTAACCGTAGAATGTTGAATGGAAAAAGTCTGAAAGGGTTTATTCATCACTTTCTTAGCGGAAAGCATGAAAAACGGTTTATATGTAATTCACATTTTAAATGGGAAGTTTTAATGCTCATGATTTCTAATTTCTACAGGTCCAAATTTCTTTGACTTTCTTTGGATGCATATAACAATATAACTAACAGGTTTTTATATTGAAAACAATTTCATTTTTCATTGAGAAATGTCGTTCCCTTTTGTATTGTTAGCTTTAGCATATGGAATCACTTCAATTCTAATGGCTTACGGATATAGCATTCCGCCTTAGGAGATGTATTATCTGTAAGTTAACATAAAAAACCTGGCGTACGTTTTAATGAATGTTTAAAATACGACTTTGATAATTAGGAGAATGTAACGAAACACAAAACGTGTAAAGAGCGTGTCGTCAACGTCATATGCAGTGATGTAACCAGACCTTTTCAAATGGTTGGAGGGGACGGAGGAGTCATTTTGGTGGGGGGGGGGGCAATTTGGGTCCTTCTACATTACCACTGTACAAATGTCCGTTCATGTTGGGAGCTGCCGGGTGGGGGGGGGGGCAAGGGTTTAGCAGACACCCGACTGGTTACGCCTCTACTGGTTAATCTAGATCATGTAAAATGTTATAGATATTTAAGACCTCTTCTTATCAAAACTCATGAGGTAACTTAAAGGCACCTAGAGGATTTCAAATATCTATTTTGTGTGAAGTAATTAAACTATGATCTAGAACTTTAAAGATTAGTCCACCTAAAAGGCTTAAGTCCAAAATAGAGATGGGTCGGATTATTCGTTTTCATGCAGTAATCATTTATGCACAGTATAACAGGGCCATACGATACCGTGTATAACAACAATTCCGGATCCGGAATTTTACAACAAAGTTGTGATTTTCTATATGAAGAACTTCGATTTGAGCTTAGTTATTTCACACAGGGATTAGTATATGGACAAGTATTATGTAAATGCAAAAAAAACACGATTTGTTTGAAAATTGAGGGCGCCCTCATCGGGAAATCTCTGAGTCAGCCTTTAATTGGCAAACCAAAAATATTATTAATCTTTTTTGTTGTTCAATTTTATAATTCATTTTCACTCTGGCATAACAGGCTGCTCTCAGTATTTTTGGTATGATTGGCGGTCCTCTACTAGGCCTCTTTACGCTGGCCCTGTTCTTTCCTTGGTGTAATTCAACGGTGAGTTATGATTATTATTGAAATCATTGTATTTGAAACTGGTATCTTGCCGAGAAGCGCGTGTTATAACAATTTGCTTTAACCCTAGTCTATAACCGTCGTCAAAAAAAAATCAAATGCATGACTAAAGGCTTGGTTTATTTTAGGACCATCCTTTGCGCTCATTTTGGACCGTACCACTTTTCTTTTGTGTAGGAGAGGTCGTCAAAGTTTCGGGGTGGAGTAATTTAAAGATATAAACGTGATAAACATGAAACTTACTATACTCAATGATCCTATCGATTCATCTGATATGTGACCCCGTACCATTCTTGCGGAGGTGAAAAATTCAATGAGGCGCAGGGACTTCTGTTAATCATGTTATTGTGAGCAATGTTAAGACCTGAAATACACTATAGTGCGTTTCCATACAAAGCAAAGCAAACAAAATCCTCATTTTGGGGCTGGAATTTGAAAAACCGCCTATTTAATATCGAGAAAATTCGTGGAGTTTTTCCATTGAACTTCCTGAGACTATGACATCATTGTAATATTGGTATGTTGTTACTTACTTGATATCAATATAAAGACGAGACTCATAACTATAATTGGATTGATAACAATTAACAAATTTAAAATCATTGGTTGTTTCGAAATCATAGGGGGTTGCAACGTCAACACTCCCACGGTTAGACGTGTGACAAAAATACGTTGCTTAGGCGAGGGTTAAAAAGACGCAACTTACAACAGATCTGATCTGATCACAAGGTTTTGGCATCTTATTTATCCACTGTCTCAATGTCATAATAGCCAACATTGGCTTATTTAAGGTAGAATAGATCGGATCCTATGTATAAATAGACTTGAATAAGTCTCCTGAGTTAAAGCATTGCTTAGACGCGAGTTTCTAAGAAAGATACGATAGCAAAATATTTTGTATTTCAATCCTGCTTTTTCAATGATGAAATAGAGTATCAACATTCAACTCCAATGGAAATGAATCAGTTTTCAGTGAACTTTCACTACATTTCATTTTAAAGACGCATCATGAAAACAGAAGAAATTTTGTCCACAGCCCAAGTAGGGTTTAGACCTGCATGGGCGATCAACAGTCGGCCAGATTTTCACTATACCACATATCGAGGGAAAACAACTGGAAAAGAAAAAGGCTTGTTCTGCTGCTGCAGACTTTGAAAAGGCATTTGATTCAATTACGACCTTTGAATTTCAGGCTAGCGGAATGCAGATGTAATTGCCTAACTTGAAACGTCTTCAAAAGGTATCGGGATGCGTGTAAAGTTATATTATGCCAATAAAGGTCGTAACTGTGTCAGAAAGATTTGTGAAAACCGTTGGAATTTTGGGATATTTTGTCTACTAAAAGCCTTAGGAATCTACATGTGCAGTCAAGATAAACAATGGGCTGACTGGGTCATACCCTTGTTATTTCCTATGCATTGCATGTAGGTATCAAGGGTGATTGTGTAAACAGCTTGTTCTTCGCAGATGACATCGCACTTCTTGCTGAGACAGAAGATGAACTTCAGATAATTGTCACCCGAGTACATCAAAACAAAGCAACTTTTAGATTAAAAATCAACATAACAAAAACAGAAGTTTATGCCGTGTCCAGAGAAAATATGCAATTATATCCATGAATGGAACACAGCTAGCTCAGGTGGAACAATTCACTTAGCTAAGGAATGGAAGGTCAGTCAAAATGGATCCTGCTCTGGAAATAGGAAAGCACGCATCGGGAAAGCATTTGGAGCTATGCAGAAGCTATAGAAACATCCGGAATGCCAAAGACATCGATCCAAACCAACACCAGATTAGGACTATTTGTCCTGTCAATTCTGATTTATGGCGCAGAAACATGGACGCTCAAAAAAGAGGACGAAAACAGGTTGATGACATTTGAGATGATGTTTCTCATGAAAATAATGGGAGTGACAGGACTCACAAGAATTTGTAATACCATCATACGCAAAATTCTAGATAAGTAATTCTCCATCATTAACAAAATTTTACTAAACTACACTTTCGACGGCTTATCCCACGAACGCCACCTTTGAGCCTACCAAAACTTTCGACACCCATGTCCATGGTAACCACCCGAGATGAAGACCACTCAAAAGATTGACCGACTGTCTAAAACGTAGACCTCAATAACATCAACATATAACATCATTAACTAAAGCAATCAGACTAAACAGTACAGAAAAAGGCAGGACATCATGAAGCAGATGGCACCACCTCAACCCTGAGTTGGAGTGAACGACATAGGTCAAGGAAAGTCAAGGTTGTCCGCTAACTTTAATCTTTGACAAAATGCAATGGTAATGCATGCATCGATGCATGGTGTTGTACTATCCCCTTAACACCTTCTTAAAGAAGGAATAATTATAATTATATACCAGTTTACTTAAAGGTATGGTAAGCAACCTTTACAGACTCTCATTTTTCTTCAAATTGAGAATTTGCCATAATAGGGTTGGCTTCAAAACTGAACTACCGGTTACATGCCTGTTCTGCCCGGTTCTTTCAAGTTGCAACCGGTTTCATTTGTTCAAAACATTGAAAAACACGGAGGATAAGTTTTGAAATCGCCTAGTACTGCCTATTCACATCCCAACAGAAACAGCGTGACATAATTATGCTCAGTATGTTTTGCACTCAGCACTAAGCACGTCGGTGTGCAGCGTAGTCAACCAATCAAAGATTTGCTTAATGGATTCTTATTTGCCCGGGCACGGATCTTCTGATTGCACGCATCTTGATGCAGTCGATCAAAACAAACAGTAGCCTGTACTACTGCTCGCTGATACCAAATTGTACCGACATTTAATTTGTGTTTCTGCCTAATGTTTGTATATTCCTTTATATATATTAATAGGGTGCTGCTGTAGGACTTATCGGCGGTCTAGGTTTCTCTTTCTGGGTCGGCATTGGCGCCATAATTAATCCACCACCGAATACAAAACTCTTCTTATCGACAGAAAACTGTTCATTTTCAACTACTACATCACTACCATATACACCATACACAACACAGCCAATGACGTCACCATGGACAGAAGCACCACCGTAAGTAAATAGATCATTCATGGAGATATTTTCGAAAGAAAAGCAAAAAGTATACTTAGTTTTCTGGCTGTACTATGAATAATTGTTTTAAACTTTTCCCAGAACGGCTGACGTGGATGCAGGGGGGACTGATATAGGAGAGAGGTACGGGCATGTGCGGCCTTCAAGACCCCCAGTTCTTAGGAGTCTCAGTTGAAGCATAATTTAGTTCTTAAGGGTCCCTTTTGGAAAATTTCAAAATTTCAGTTCCTATGGCCCTACTTTGAGAGACAAAATCAGTTCCCAAGTACCCAAGTTCGGATATGGGGCGCACAGTCCTACCTGCAAAAAATGTGAACCCCCACTCCTCGAGATGCACCCAACCTGATTTCAACCGGTGTACCAGGATAAATGGTCCTTCGGACTCATAGTCCACCTTCTACGGTGAAGAATAGGGTACTCGATTCAGTTGAATCTTCTCGCAACATTTGTTTCAAGCTTTATTCCGTTGTCGTCTATGGAGCCCGGACTATGGCACCGGGCGGACCATGTCTCCTTTTACCTCGGCAACCTTAAATCGTCATGTGAGTGCAACAAAGCGTATCTGCATTTTCATGATTGTACATGAGAAGCAGTTTTGTGTTTCATCTGTGTGACTTTTCAAATGAAAATAATTCTTACACACGATAAAAATTGTATTTTTTTAAATATCTATACATATCTTCATTCCCACTTAAGTCGACTAAATTTAAGAAGTAGAGTAATTGGCCTAATTTTAAATGGCGTATCTTCACACATGAGTTCCCATGTCGTGAAACAAAGTCGTATCTACCGTTACGACGTTGTTGCACGACACGGAGATTCAATTTGAGGCAACAAAGGTCGTATCTACACCTAATTAGCCTAATTAGCCTAATAACCTATGAAATTAAAATAGAGCCTTTATACTTGTTGAAATAGTATGTTAAATTATGCGTACTCCATTTACTTTTGTAAATTATTTAAGACGGGGTGTTGGTTAATATTGAGGAAAAAGGTCGTAACCACATTTTTTGATATGTTTTTAGGCTTTTTGTGCCGGAATAGCATTATTAAATTAGCTAAATTTGGTATAAAAAATGAAAATGCTCTTTCACAAAATATGTTGGGAGTTTATTAACGTAACAACCCTTTAAAAACACTCGCTTGACAGAAATAAAATGTATCTTACACGCAAATGATTTCCCGTGTCGTGCAACCAACGTCGATCACCAGTTATCGACTTGTGCAAGAACGGGAAATTCAGTCTTGAGTGCAACAAAGTCGTATCTACAACAAAATAGGCTATTAGCTTAATAACTCTGCATAAATTGGAGACTGTCACCATGAAAGTCTATCAAATTAGCGTATATGATCTACTTTTCCTATATACAAATAACTACAATTTCGCCAAAAATGTCCGTTTACGACTTTGTTGCACAACAGGGAATAAGTACTTTCAAGCGTGGCTTGTGTAGTTATTATTAATAATCGCTCTGATGCATTCGTCAGGAAGCGAGAACACTTTAGAACACTGCAAATTTCGCAGAACGCGTTCAATGGTGCCTGTTCACCAGTCTCGGCCCGTTCTCGGATCAGGGACAGTAGGTTCAAGTAACATAAAATCAAAACTTATTTCTTTATTTATTTATTTGGAATTGCAACTCACCAACACGCTGCATCAATGTATATACCCCCCACACAAATTTAAAAACAACTATACACTCCTAAAAACAACTAAGGCTGGGCCCTCCCTTGCCACTTGGGCATCGATCCTATAATACTTGGCGCCACCTTTTTGACCATGGCCCCCATACGGCCCTCATATCGAACAGCTTGTCCACTGATTTTAAACAAAAATTCAAAAATAACACTCTCGCCCGCCGATTTGGTTGACTCAAGAGAGATTGTAGTCTTTCATTACCCAGTCGTATACCACCGAGCCGAGAGGGGCGAGTTAGTTCCAATTGTAACACGGATTTGAACATCTGCAGAACAGTTACGTGTTCTGTAAGGATTCTGCAATCTACAAGAACTCCAGGTTGCCTCCCCTGTGAATTAACATCCAGAAACACCTAAGACCGTTCTGCAGCTGTTCAAAATCTGTTACCATTGACACGTTTCTTGCAAGTGTTCTTCCGAAACACCTGTGAAACCACGAAGAAACACGTTCCCGACCTAATGTGTTCTACAAAATTTGCAGTGAACTCAACACTATAGATTCTCAGTGTGCATTGACCTTTGAAATCAAAAGTTTTATGTAATGTGAAAATGGGCCCCATTTCAAAACTTCGTATAGGTGCAAATTTACTGGAATATCAAATCCAGCCCTATATCGTCGGCCCGCGTCACACACAGCAACGTATTTGCAAAATACGCATTTCGAGAAACGCTTTGAAGATTCCGATTTTAATTTGTTGTAGGTGTTAATTAAAACTATATTTCAATAAAAAAGAAAGGGAATCTTTCATGATTCATTTGCCCAATTCTAAGTGAACCATAGAGGAGGCGCGCTATTCTGTTTTTAATTGGTTACAGATCAAAACCAGCATGGAAGTACGGGGACTAATAGGCAGCAGCAAGTGTATCCACCGAGATTTCCGAACCCGGGAAATTTGCGCCACAGGAAAGCACACTGACCACTAGGCAGGGGTTCTCCCAACAAATGGGAGGGAGTTGGTAATTCTTTTATACTCTACAAACATACCATTGAAAGTAACATTACGTGCCGCATTCAGTGCTATAGTTCAGCAATCAAAAGTAATTTTCGAAAACAAACACATTTCCAATTACCTTCTTAAATCGTTCGCATTCAGAGTTTTCCGAAATTAGGAAATGTCCTCGGTGATATTGCAAATATTACATCAGATTATGGTGTGTTTTATTCATTCAGAACGGGACTTGAGGAGTGGTGGTACTGCATGAGTTATCTTTGGTATAGTGGAGTGGCCATGGGAGCGGTCTTATCGATAGGTTTAATGACCAGCTTCTTAACAGGTGAAAATGTCACTATAAAGTTGACACTTAAGGGGTTGCTCTAAGGTGGTTTGGAGGGCATTTTTTTCATGGTTTATTTTAAGAAAACTAAGAGTAGCGACATGGTAGCGAGGATATAAAAAAATTCCCACATGCGGCGGGACTTCACAAGTCCTAATCAATATGTTTTGTGGACCCCCTGAAAATATTTAGGGTTTCAATATTAAAATATTGAAAACCTTTACAAAGTTAATTATTTGGGGAAATTAATCAATTTTAAGAATGAGAAGGACAGGAAATACAATTCTTTTACGCAGGCGGTAAGATATTATACAATAACGAATGTTTATGAGTGCAATGGTAAGAATATTGTCATGAGTGAAAAGATGAAATGTGCCATTTAACGAGGCGTTAGCCGAGTTGAATGGATTTTACTCTTTCAACGAATGAAAATATTCTATTGCACGGATGAAAAACATTCATTATTTGTTTATACAACATCTAAGGTGATCCTTGTCATTAAGATTAGTCTAGCTTGACTACACTAAGCGCCCTAGGCTAGCCCAATTAAGGCCTAGGCTAGGCAAGTGGCAAGACCCAGGGTCTAGCTCTAGCCCGGGCTATAGGCCTTTGCATCTGTATCTGCATGTGTTACTCTAGTAAAACGGTTAGAATCCGCATCCCACTAGAGTGGCGTGGCGCGGGGGCTAGAGGACTAAATTTGGCATGTTATTTCAAACAAGAAATCAGCAGTGGCCTTTTTAAAATTTTGGAAAAACTGAATGTTGACTTACATTTACCTTCTCCTACTATTTGCTATATTCCTTGCATTAAACTTGGTTAGAAGAAAACTTCATGGTCGGGAATTCCAAATAGAATCTGCTGAAAACATATCTTTGCTGGCAGAAACTGAAACAAGATCATACCACATTGTTCGCCTTCGCCTCAGGCAATGTTATACCAGTTCCAAGTCTCGCGTAAAGGCGTAATTATCGCGTAACTGTATATTTATAAGAACAGATAATTTCAATTTGACAAGAAACATTTCTTTAACTCATTGTAATATACATATGCTCTGAACCGTCAGTTAATAAAAGGAAGATTGGGTTTGAAGCCGCTCCTTTATGTGTTTGTTGGGCGTGTTCTGAATACTAATACTTGAAAAAAACTTTGGGTCACTTGTTACTGCTATTGGGTTTATTAATTATGATCCTTATTTAACCCTTTCTACCCTGGTAGATTCTGTATATATTTTACACCATAGAGGACTGCCAAATCGTGTGAAACACATTTTTCAGTGGGAATGAATTTGGCCATGAAGACGAGGTTAGAACGAGTTTGGGGTTTATTCCGTATTAAAATGCGTTTCACACGATTTGGCACTCCACAACTCTCTTTAGGGCACTTGCACAGGAGGTCAATAGGTTAATTTGGCCAGAATTTAGTAGAAGAACAGCCTGTAGATCCCGTGACCAAACTCTGGAGACAAAAATTTGAAGGTGTCTTGGGGTTCCCTGATCGATGTTGAAAGTTTTTGACTTGGGCTTGCCGCTTCAATAGACCAGTTAACATCTGACGTCAGCATCAATTGTAAATACGATGCGCGCGCAGCCTCGCAGGCAAAACATTTCGAGGTCACGGCTGTCCCAGCATAGTAAACAATGCTTGACACGAGTGTAATCTCAGCATCTATCTGTGGTGGAAGTTTCGCGAACTTTTTTCTTCAAGATATTTATCCGTGAAGATGGAACGAAATGTGAATGTGTTAAAGATTTATCTGAAAACAATGGCAGAGAGTACTTGGAGCGACTGAAAACAAAATTCTGTGTAACATTAACCCGATCCTTATTAGATTCTACTGTGGTCGAGTATAACAAAAAAGATCGCCATCGCTGCACTACGGCGACAATGTATATCTACCTCATCCATACACACCATCGCCCTTTCACGCACAATCTCTAAAAGCATACATATCCCTTGAATGCTTATAATACTTTGTATAGGTTGTGAAGAAATCTTCTTTATAACCAAGTTTCCTAACTCCTCCCCAGTTTTGTTTCACCGTTCCCCTGGTTCACGCGGGGCAGAAGCCAAATGACACGAGTGCAGTGAAGGATGCCTGGGTGTTTCTCCACACAAGTTGTACAGATTCTTAACTCGCAAACTGCAACGGTGTAGGCCTACAGCTTGGTACGTACATGACATGTACAGGTTTCCTGATAGAACTTGTTTACTTCCACATATTATGTAGCCTACTGTCCAAATCGACAGTCTGTTAACTATTTAACAAATATTGACTGGTGATGAGGGTGATGAGAGATTATCGCTCCCGAGTTGCCCTGGCATACCTGGCCTACTATCACCGCCGAGCGTAGTAAGCCGTATTCAGGCCGACCTAGTTATGCAGGCCTACATAGTATGCTAGGCCTACATAGTATGCTAGGCATCAAGTCTAGTATGCGAGGTATGCTAGGCCTCATTGGCCAGGTATGCTAAGGCCAACGAGGACCGATACTCTCCCTTCATCAACCCGATATAAGACCAGTCAATATTCGTTTTATCTACCAATAATAGTCCTTTGTTCACTGATTGGTCAAACTACATCCCGTGACATTTTATTTTCGATATTAAGCGTCCCTAGCCTCCGACTCCTACTAGGAATGATAGACGAGTAGGGCCTACCCAAGTCCACGAACAGACTAGCTATGGCCTAGGCTTGGGGTAATTGAGAACTGACACGAAAAAATACCAAAATGTAAGTAGAGGGGCCTACTCACCAATCATCTTGTCCTGAGTGGAATTGAAGAGAAGGATCCAGTTCCAATCAAAAGTAGTATTATCAAAAAAGGACTGTAAGCTTCCAACTGATGAGCTCCATATTTATCACTCGCATCATCAGTGTTTTTCGTTGCTCATATCCTTCAAATTACATTACCGACTGCATTCAGCATTGAGCCTGCATACATCTGCCTTTTGTGTTTTGTACTTGTTTTCTTGTTTAACCTTCATCACCTAGAAGCTCACGTCTGCTAACACTTGGTCATGATTAGATTAGACAGGAAACACATTTGTTTTAATAATTTTCACTAGTTGATTTCAAGGTCACATATCACGTAGTGTCCAAGGAGTTATATCAGCGCATTTTGACCACCCTCTATATTTCTGTTGCACTAATTACATTTAATTGATACAAAATGAAGTCAAGATGATACCTGGGTTTACCCAAACATGTAATAATTAATGCTATTTTAGCTCAAAAATTTGTTCTTTAAGTGGAAAAATTCATTAAATTCAATTACTTTTTTGCACCACCCGTATGGTACACATACCTATTCTAATGTGCTACAAATAAGCACATTTTGCCTGAAAGGATTTATTCCAAATATGAATATATTTTTTTTTTCATTTTCATATGTCTGGAAAATGCAGTAAAAAAGAAATGTTATTTATGTACTTTTTGTCGTATCACCCTGTTCATATTTGTTAGTACTACATACACCCCCTGAATATCCATTCAAACTTTGCAGATTTAAAATCCTTATCATATGCTCTTAGAAATGTATACATTTGTAGAATGGATCACCAGCTTTGAGCTATAATGAGAAATAGGGTAAAAATGCGTCGATTTTCACCGCTATTTGCGCCTTTGGGAGGGTGCGCTTTCGATTAGCGAAACCGACGGAACAGCAACTGTCTGGCATTGTTGATTATGCAGGCAGTAAATATAATTAATTTAAAACAATAGTTTATTGTGAAATTCAAAGCGGTTAGGACGAGAATAAATTAAACTCAACCGCATCTACTATCAGCGGTATACAGTGGCCGCAATGTTTGCCTGCGAGCAGCTACTCCGGGTCACGTGACTGACTGAAACGTAAACATTTAACCTGGTCTAGTTCCGGCATTTTTTGGGACGGGGGCAAACAAAGTTTAACACGGGGGCAAATTGAGAACTGTCGCAACTGAATTAATATGCATGTCAAATTAATCGCCTTATCATACGGAATCTACAAAGGTATAGTTTGTTATAGATCCGACTTTAAATGACGACGCTATGGCCAAATGTCCTAAGGCAATGCACTTTCAGTCAGGTCAAATTGTTAATAAACCGTTTTTTAGATGTAAGTGTCAAATTAATGTTTTCGTGTAATACAATTCAAATTTGCAACTTTTTTAACAGTAGGCAAATGTTAGGTCTTTTGACCTTGAACACTGAAATAGCCGCCATTTTGGCCATATTTTAGTGGCCATTTAGTAAAAAAAAATAAAAACCCATAAACCGCCCTCTCCTCGTCATTTTTCAGAGGCCACTGCTACGAGAAACGAAAAATTAATTTTATGGGGCATATTTGTTACGATTTATTTCATTAATAGGGATCATTTTAAGGGCGGGTTCAAATATAACCCGGTTGGTTGCCGGTTAATCTTTTCGTCCAGTTGCAACCGGTTTTGTATTGCTTAAACCATTAACCCGGTCAAACCGCGGTTGAGTTTTTGAAACCACCTCTAAGTAAAATTATATGTTTTAAAATTCTAATTGAAATCTAATAACATTTGACGTCACAGAAATTGAATGAAGCGAACTCCAAACAAAAGAAGGGATATAAGATTAAATTAATTCTTACTCTAGTGTCACAAAAGCCTGCGGAGTTAGATCCCGTATTAATTTCACCAATTTTTGATATACTTTTTTTTCTGCCTTCCCGGCAAAGTGAGACGATTTTATGGTGTGGGGTGTAGACA
Organism: Ophioderma brevispina; assembly: GCA_023653785.1. Taxonomy (NCBI): domain Eukaryota; kingdom Metazoa; phylum Echinodermata; class Ophiuroidea; order Amphilepidida; family Ophiodermatidae; genus Ophioderma; species Ophioderma brevispina. The sequence goes on from JAMKCH010008390.1 coordinate 101,643, forward strand.
CGACAGGAAGATGCCTTGAAGTAAAAAGATGATAGCCCTCCACCTTCTTACGAGTAGTAATACTTATTTAATGTACCCGTAACTCAACCATTTTGCAAACACTTCCGCACGTATATAGGTATGTTGAGTTACCTAAGCCCAAGGACGGCATGGTTGTCTACTTTGTACGGAGGAGAAATAGTTAAAAAACTGTTTTGTACAACACATCCAAAATCCGTTTGTGTTTGAAAGAGTTCAGATTTATTCAGGTGCAATATATTCATGATATATGAAAATGATCCGATTGTGTTAATCATATGGGTTTGTTTAGTTCTTATGGTATTTTGGCAAAATTCGGCGATTTAAGGCCAAAAATCACCGAATTTTGGCAAAATCGGCGATTTGGGGCGAAGAATTTGGAATCAGTTTTAAACAACTCGAGCAAAAACATCTTTATTTTTGGGTTTCCATGGCAACGCATCAGCGCGGAACACCTTACTCGCAGATAACTCTGTCTATATGCTTTCCATATTATGTATATTTTGTGATATCTCAGTACTACCAGTTGTGTGAATGAAGTCAAAGTTTTACAAAAATAATTCAAATTTTGGCCCAATTTGGGGTAAACATTTAATCCTTAGGTATGAACAAATGTTTTAACACAATTAGAACATTGTCAAATACTGCCCCCTGTATAAAACTTTGCCTCCTTTCAAACACTCACAAAAGATTTTCTCCAAAGAGGATATGACACATTCCGTTATAAACATCGGCTTTTACCTGATTTTTCTGGGTAGAATAGCTGTTTTTTTTTTGTTTTTTTTTTTTGCTTAGTGTAAAACGCGGAAGCGAAAGCGCAAACGCTATAGTGAATTCGGCAACCTCAACAGAATAAACATGCAGTATATTCCGTTGCGGCTGCCTAATTCACTAGCGCTTGCGCTTTCGCGTTTTACACTAAGCCCAAAAAACAGCTATTCTACCCAGAAAAATCATGGTAAAAAGCCAACGAACACATTATTGAATAAGCACCAATAGAAGGTGCTAGAAACGTGAAATTCTCGAATCGATCTGAAACAAAATTGTTTAAAGGTGCAACGAGAGATTTCACATATCAGGTGTCCCCCCAAAAAATCGAAAGTACTGATTTTTGCCCTGATGTAAAGTTTTCCATCAAAAATATCCCTATCTGAAAGGATTACGCTGAGAAATGTTTCTTTGGTTCAAAATTGTGAAATTTCTAATTTCGTATAGGAGCAAATACGAAATTCAGCCTATGTTTTCTATTGAAATATAAGCAAATTAAAATTAACTTTTAATCTCTCTTTTAAGCCTTTTCTGTAGCCAAATACAAGGTAAGAAAGCTACTGAGTGTCTAATCTATATGAAATTACAGTTATGACACAATATTTGGGTGCTTCAAAATCTCCCGTTGCACCTTTAAATTTGGACCAAATGATCTGTTACTGACGTCACAGTATCGTCTTTCTCGAATTCCAGGCCGTTGTAAAGACCCTACCAATCGGTACAAAACCGGATGCTATTGACAGTACGCCTATAGTTGAAACATCAGATGTTGGAGTATGGACCGGGAACGACAACGAATTACGGATTGATCGAAAGAAAAAGGCCAAAAGTAATAAGTCATTTGAAATACCTCAACAGGGCATAGACGCCATCAACGAGGCTTTGGTCGAGGACGAGGAAGAAGACGAGGAAAACGAAAACACGTTCTTATAAACGTGTCGCGCCTTTGAGAGTTAGTCAAATCTGGGCCTAGGAAGTGGAAATATTAAGACCTGACCTGCCTGTGATAATTTGAGACCTAACTCTATTATATTCTTGTTTTTTAATATGCATAGAGAAAAAGAACTACAATGGCAATGTCTGTGCTTATAATTTTCCGAATGTCATCTTATGTGATTTGTTTTAAAAATTTGGCCCAAATGTTTTAAACATTATATGCAGACTCTAAGCATAGCTCTGTGACCTGGTACAGAGTCTTGTGTTTACTCTTCTATACCATCTTTGACGGCCTGCCTTTGCAGGGGCGAAGAGGGAGGGACTGCGGCCCCTCCTATTGGCGTCTGTTAGCAATCAGAAGCCCTATCCTATACCACTGTACCGCGAAATGCAATCCGGTGCCCCTTTTTAAGCAATGTAGTGTACGGAAAGGTACCCAAAGTATTACTCCTACACCCTCGCGTGGCCTGCCAGGTATGACTCTGTTTTGTTATGTCAAGTTTGTCCGGAATATCACAATATAACAATGACTTCAATGACTCCCTAGATGACCTTTAAACCTATGCAAGAAGCAGTATTTTAAATGCTTCACACAACTACCTCAAATGACTCATAGATGACACTGAATCTTACTTTTATTAACACCCCTTACACAGTGTCTTCGCCCATTCAAGATTGAAGACAACTTAGGCACTTGGCGCTGAATGATCGCATGGCTCTTATGGCTATGTCGAAAAACTAGTAACTTATCGGTTAACCCCTTTGAAACTGAAATGAAACCGTACCATCAGTATTGGTTTTTCTTTGTTTTTCGTGTCCGCCTGCATTGAATCAGGAGACACCATAGGGATCACTTTCTTCACTGTTGTCTGTTGATGTATAGTCTATTGTTGTTGTGAAAAAGGTTACCTGTAATATCCACATACTTTCATAGATTTAAACCAAACTTCAGTCATAGTCACGGGTCCCTCATTTGTTGGTCACATACCAAGGTCAAAGGTTATGTGATGTCAAGTTGTGTGATAGGCTGAAAAGTTCAATTGCAGCCAAACTTGTTATTGAGATTACATGCGAACCCTCGTTTCTATGAGGTCAAAGGTCACTATCAACGTGAAAGGTCATCTGAGGCTTTATCATCACAAACCGCGACGACAGGCGTAACACAAGTGGTCCGAGGACCGCGATGTATTTTTTTTTTAATTACTTAAAAATCCTTAATTGAAGATTTCTATAGTTGCCTTCTATATAAGAAATAAAATCCGAATCCGCAAAGAAGAAATGTCATTACATTTTACCGCTATTTGATATGGTTTTTTTTACAGAAAATGGGCAAAGCTCTAAACGCGACAATCTGCTTTTATCTGTGCTTTTGGCCCCTTTTCAGGGGACATTTTTCCATTCATTCAATTTAGTGAAATTGTCCGTTTTTTATGTCAACGCACAATCAGTAAGGGTATGATAGATTCGGTGTACTGAGGTTTAAGTATTAGTTTAGCACAACTCTAGTGCTAGGAGCTAGGATTAGTATTTGGTTAGTGTTTATGATTTATAGATAGGGTTACAGTTGCGATTTACGGTGTACTAGAGTTAACGAAGTCATACCCTGCTCACGAAATCCGACTTCAAACGGTAGCATTGAACTGCCTGAACGTCTGTTTCACTCAGTAAATTTTTTATTTAAATAAAGAACGGTTGTTGATTTTCCAGTTTAGCTAATGTGTGTAATGCAAGTAATGTGTACAGTATACACACTTATCAAAAGTATTGCAATATTCGGTGAAGGATTTGATAAGAACTTAGGAAAGTGAGTGTTGAGTTTCATCCAATATTCTTCCCATTCTCGCAAAAGGTAGCAGATGACAGTCATGGAAGACACGGGTCTTTCATGGTCTGGTGACTCAGAAGAAAGATATGTCATGTGACTACCCACTTGACTTTGACACATTCAACACTTGTGGTTTGTTTGGTTTGGGTTTTTTCAGTGTTTTTGACTTGACTGAACGTCAGTAAAGTTCTGCAAGGAGTACCCATGTTACCTTTTATTGCAGTTGGATATTTCAAGTTTGTCAGACTGTCATGACTGTGGAAGACTATTGTCTTTTAAAGTCGTGGCCTTCTTCCACTCGCAGTAATGACCTGGCGACAGTATTGTTGGCCGGCCGATATCCTGCACTCCGTGCAGTCACGCGGATTTTCGATCCTCTGACGTAATGGTGCATAAGGCATGTACCTTGCCACTCCATTGTCTTGGTGGTCCTTAATTTTTTAAACAAGAACATCGCCATCTATTTTTCCATAATCGATAAGATATTGAAAGCTCAACTCACTCATCGATGTTGCAATACTTGACCAGTAATGTGTAATGATGAAAGTCAATCAGCGGGTTAGTAATAATCCGAATTTTTGCCGTTATTCTTAAAGAATTGATAAATGCCTTGAAATTGATTGTTTGTGTTAAGAATCTTCATCTTATCGTGTCCAAACAGAGAGGTTCACAAATATGACTAAAGCCAGGCACAATGTCCCTGGCTGCTTCACTGAATTCCTCCTGTCTGTGCATGGTTGCTCTAACAGGGGTAGACCCCAGAGATGCCCCATTGGCTGTGGTTCTGTTTCACAACCACAGGTAAGTGTCCTGATCTTCTTACAGGTAGCCCCATATCTGCAAGGAACCCTTAGATGGGGGAGAGTAGAGAACTATCCTGTGGTCTCCCTTCAGTCACCGCTCGCCAGTGAAGCTAATCTCTACACCACCAAACCGTTTTTCCATAACATCCCGCCATTTCTCGCATTATTCCCATATATGCTATAGAGATCAGCGCAGGCCTTTTCTAGGTCGCCATGACGTATGAGCTTCATTGAAGTGGGGGTTTTTCTAATGCCCAAAGTAACCTCATTGTGTCATGTACATCATCTCCAATGTTAATGAATTATTAATTGAGTATAGAGTGCGATCAAGCAAAACGAGTCGTGCCGAGCAAAATCAAAATTCAGTTTTTACTTTCAGTTTAGGTGCCATTTTCATGTTTCATTTACTGAATTCCCGGTCTCAATGGGATTTATGGTTCCAGAGATTATGGTAATTTAAGTTCGGCAAAACGAGTCAGTAGCAAAATCAAAATCAGTTTTTACTTTCATTTAGGTGGCATTTCAAGTGTTTCATTTTACGGATTCCCGGTCTCAATAGATTTAGGTTCCAGATATTGGTAATTTAAGTGTCGCAAACGAGTCAGTAGCAAAATCAAAATTCGTTTTTACTTTCAGTCTAGTTGCCCATTTTAGTGTTTCATTTTAACTGATTTCCCGGTCTCAATGGATTTACAGTTCCAGAGATATGGTAAATTCAGTGTCCCCCATGGAGAATGAAATAAAAGGAAAGTAACAATATGTAAAGCCAATATCGCGATTTCTTCAAAATGTGAACAAATCGCGCGGCTATTTTTCATCAAAGACCATTTTTTGCACTGTTGTATTGGAAATGGTTGTAGTAAAGCCCATGTAAGTGGCTTAGCTTACAGGCCGTATATTCAAGAAATCAATTTTTGCAATGTTTTTGATATAAAATTTTGTTGTTTTACACAGTATCCCATTGGTAATGTAGCATAAAGTGTTTACTGCATCAAGACGGAATCCTATTTATCTTACACTTGGAATTTTAACATTTTATCTGACTATCTGTAGTTCTAGTTTACTATTGTAATAAGGCACAAAAGAAATATTTAATCTTGAATCAGACTTTGATCACTGATTGTCTTTACTAGTCGAGTATTGGTAACGTTCACCATATAATACGGCTTCTATAGAAAACATCTTCAGATTTTGGGACACACCATTAGACATTAGCTGGCGGTTTGTTGAAAAAAAAAGCGCCCGCTTTGACACGATAAAAAAGGTATGCCTCACTGATCAGTTTGAAAAGAACTCACTCCCCCTAAAAGTATAGGCTCTACTTTAAACTGGAAATGAAAAAAACCTCGCCCCGAAACGCCGAAACAAAATCCAGCGAGACCCAAAACTCCATTCTCCTTTGGAATCAGACCATTGGTCCGTCCCTAAATAAAGCCACATAAAACTTAACTTGACAGAGTAAGGGAGACTACTATGGAAGCACTTACATGGAAGACTAGACGAGTATTTTGTGAATAAAGAAGTTAGCCATTCATAAATTGTGCTATTATTATAATTGTCAAATCAAACATTTGAATAAACCGAATATTGGATCCCAAAGGTTAGAAAGTACCGCGCCTTATCTCAAAATGAAGTGTTTAAGTTTAAAAAAAGTCGGACATCTGAGTCAACAATTAATGCATATTATGACCTGATTTGAAGGGGGGTTCAATATAGTTTTATGGGTGTGTGGACTGGTTGTGTGGGTATGTGGGTGTATGTATGTGTGTGTATGTGGTTCAATGAACCAAAAAGAGTTCTTTAATGTGTATCTACCTTTTAATTTTTTAGGAATTTTTCTTTTGTTCTCAGATTTTATGAGAAGCATTTTAAGGTCCATTCTCGGGATTCATAGATGACCAAAAAGGGTTCTAAGTCGCATTGTCTTCTTAGAGTGTACCTTACCAAAATTGTAGTTAGTGGATTGGAGATTAACTATTTATAAAGGCTGATTGCCCCGCCAAAACATACATATTAACAGCTATAGAAGAAAGGGGGGGTAGGGGTGGGGTGTTTGGGTTTTTTTTAAAATTTTAAATTATTTTACTGACTATATAATATGGAATAAAGTTCAAGTACAATATTGCGCTTTGTCCGTTTTGGTAGATTATAAGATCGTAGGAGTACACCAAAATGTCATAAAAGTTACCCCTACATCATCAACATACTCCACAATGTGCTTTATACCTACAAAACGTTCACAATGTAGATCTTGTAAGACCAACTTGTTATCAGACGTTGAAAATAAGAAAAAACAGCAAATCAAATGGTAACTGGGTCGGTGACTGGTATTGTGACAACAATTGACGACTGTGCGTCATAAATTTAATCTATATAGAAGTCCTCGTTGATCAAATCTTGTGTGTTGTTGAGTTGTTTAAACCATAGGGACAATAAAATAGAATGTGCCATCGTTCGCATTCTTCAATTGGCGCTGTACAATCAGATCAAGTGTACACGGGTTGAAACACAATGACACCCTGAATTTAAACATATTAACAGAACCGTTATGTGGATTTTACATTAAAAAACACACACGCAAGAATAGCCGCATGAAATACACATTGTAATGAAATTGATACTACATGTAATTCAAGGTGACAATTAAAACCTTTTGAAATATACGAATCGGACGATTTCGTAAGTGTGAAGTTTTTAATTGGTCGTCTATTGTAACCTTAATAATAAGGTGGCAACTTAACACTTTCAAATCTCTATTTAGACGATGAGTTTCTATAGCCATTTAGCTGATGAAAACGAACTCGCAAGCGCTGTGGCTTCAAGTGCATTTGTGATATGGTTCCGTTGACTTATTTTGCACATGGTGTCAGACGGTGAATTTTGGCGATTTTAGGCGACTCTTCAAAGGCGTGTGCTGCTCCAACTATTTGTCAGAAGATGAATATTTATTAATCATTTTTCCTGGAGATGCGCTGCGCACACAAATGTTGAAAAAAATGTGCGCTTGGCCGAAACACTCGAAACCAGCAACCTCCGTATTACTACACAGCGCTCTTGCCAATTGAGTTAACAAGCCAAGGTTTAGAGGAGCGAGATATCATCTATAGGTGTTAAGTCCGAAACCCGTGTAAATGCCTTTGTATGGTCTAAAAATAATGGCAAAAGAAAAATATTTTTTTTATTTTTTTTATTTTTTTTATTTTTTTTACAGAAATGTTATTTTTGGGCCCAGAGTAGTGAATAGAAGAGCCATTAAAAGTAGAGATACAAAAGGACGAGCAACGGCATATTAGTTTTACAATGTCCGTTCTGGGAGTGGTTCCTCAGACTTCCTAAATCTGTGCTGGGTGGTTGGTTATGGCTGGGAGTTATTCTGATGTATATTGAACGCATGGGCAGCGCCTTGAACGCTCATGGTTAGATATGTTGCTTATTGTACAAACATAGAGGGATATTAAGTCTATCCCACAATGCACCAGTTTGTGGGAAATTTCAGTCATTGAGGTCATGGGATCCCAAAAAAAAGATCCTGACATGTTTTTAGTACCAAAGGCACATTGTAAATTATGGTATTGTAAAAACCCAATCTATTTTTATATTTTAGAGATGCAGTTACATTCTAAAATTGGTGTTTCAGGGGGGGGGGGGAAGGCCTAGGCAAATAATCTTCAAAATGATGTTCCATGGACATTGCCATTCTCAACTCGTAAAGTTCTCGTAGGCCAGGAGGCTACTTCGAGGGGCTTCCCTGGACAACCTCATGGAGGACAATTTGTCCTTCAAACTTTGATTATGAGTATTTATCGTGTTTAAGATGCCATGCTGTAGGCACCAAAATCTCACAAATGTGTTTATGGTGTATAGTTTCCTCATGTTGTGGTTAAAATATTATTACTTCTCTATGTAACTAGAGAGAAGATCCTAACAGGGAAAGTACCTCATTTCATCATGCAAGAGAAATATTGAACTCCCCTTGGGCTATACATCGCTTGGAGTTCCAAGAGAGTCATTAGTGTGGATCCAATCGGGACAGTGTTGCTATGTTTATGCATGATGCTGCGGTAATAGCTATTTTGGGGGGAATAGCTGAAAAACACAGAATAGTGATAGATAGAGACGATGGGCAGTAGCCAGTAGTTAATTTTGATCTGAAGAGTAATAGTAAGGGCCGTATATCCCTTACGCACTAGAGGAAATGACTACCAACCCGACCATCGCCTCAAAAAAGGAGGTAGCGTTATTTGTCTTGTCAGATACTAGGAGCAATTTCCCACTAAACCAAAGCAGGGGTCCTCTCCGTGATTTTTTAAAAGTGGCAAAAAATGGCAGTGTAAGGATTAAGGATTTTACGATCGTTTGTCTGCTGTCAGATTGAAACCAAAGAGCTCAGTTTTTTTAAAACGAAAGGTTTCCATTTTGTGGTACAAAAGTGGACATTGTGGCAGGCGAATTTCAGGACTGAATACTGCTGAAGTACTGTGTTTTGAGGAGAACCTTCGTCTTGCGGTCTTTTAGAGTCTTCGCTGAAGGAAATGTTATCGTGGCAACCGCTTATTTTGATTCTGGACATAGTCGCCCCGTCAGAGTGGACATTATTAGAATAAGTATAGTTTTATACATGAGGATTTTCTGAGTGTTTAATTGTGCCCATATTGTAATGTTTTTCGACATCCGAATTCTGAACAATCCATTTCATAAAAATATTTTAAAAATCAAAAAACTAAAAAATTAAAAAAAAAAAAAAAAAAAAAACATTTTTGTGTTTAAAGGAGATTCTGACTGGAGTCTGGTTATGTCGTACACTGGTATTTCGAGTTTGCGTCACCATTATTTCAGAACATATGATTCAATATAAAAGAATATTGGCATAAATTATATTATACCGAGGTATACCTTCGCACCTACTCTGTATCATGTGCGTTATTCCGTGGGTACAGGGAAAATGCGAAGGGTATAGTGTAATTAGCCAAATATTGTCATAGGCATTTCGTTCCCATAGTGATAGTGGTAGGCAATATTGTCGTGGATGGTAGGCATCGTTAAAAAACAGTGTTTAAACGGGGTGCAAATAGGTTTAGAGATTTGCACATGTTTAATTCCTAAACACTTGGCATCAGATGTATAAATGCCTAATGTCAAATCCCTAAACATGTTTAGATTTTAAACATGTTTAGAATAAGGTGTTTAGATATAAACAACATTTCAAACTGTTAGAAACGTGGTTGCTGCAAAATAGTGTTAGAAAACTGTTTAATTTTCTAAGCACTGTTTTTCGGAAGTTGTGTTATTGGTCCTAACGATTGCTCCAACGATCTAACTTAATGAATGATTTTTTAGATGACGTTTTTAGATCTCGTTATCAAAATCAAACAGAATGAATATCGGGTGAAACCTTACCGATGAAAATATGAGATAAGTCATTCAAATCAAGATGAAAACTTTATAAATAAATCGCGGCCAAACCCCTTTAATTCCAATGTCACCAAGAATATTAGTGCATGGAAACTATAAACTTAACATATTAAAAGGGACAAACGGAAGGGGGTGTAGTGTCCTTTGGACCCGTGACCTACATTTTGCCAGCTTACTACGAACTAAAACGATATACTTTTTCCGAATCAATTTTTAGGTATTTTTTAACATCTTTTCATGAAAAAAATATTAAAATCCATTCGCCCCGTTAATTAGAATAGTGCATTCCCCTGAGCCCCCCCCCCTTGTCCACCAACGGAGATGTAGGTCAGTGTAACTCAATTTTAATTAAAAACAAGTAAAAAGAATATTTTCCTATTCATTATATGTTATATTGAACAATAAATATAAAATTCAGTTAACCAGTTTGTTAATAGAGATTACTTTGATTGTGCCATATCTCCATCACGAACTAGTACAAAACCAATGGAAAGGTACCGGCAGACATTTCCACTACCAAAATATAATATATGGACATGACATTTCATTTGTGTTGAATAGGTAGATTTGGCGACCTTTTTTAAAACCACATATTAACAACTTTTTCATTGCACATTTTGTGGGAAACGAGGCCGTGTCTCCTTTTTTTCCCGGATTTGAAAATAATGTTTTTGACCTAATTTGAAGGTTTCTTTGGTGGAATTCTAATGTTATTGCTTAATTGTAATTGTCTTATGACCCTGCACGTGTGATATAAATGCGTGCAAAAATTTTTTTTCCTTCGGAAAGAAAGAGGAAAGAGGTTTCCGCAGGAGGATCCGCGGACCCCCCTCTTTTTCACCAACGAAGTAGAAGACATAGTCCACTTAAGTGTTAAAGCGAGTAGTATGATCTAAAATGACATGTACGAAATGAATATTATCGTTGATCGTCTTCGTTAGCGCTCGTTTATCTCAGATAATTCAGAATTCACAATTTAGAACGTTGTCCATGCTATAATCATTTAAATAACAGGCTTATTATATAATTCAGGGATTGTCGAACATGCCATTGTAATTGAATTCTGAATCATTTACCAGTCGGGGAGTTCCGATCTCCCTTCATCTGATTAAGCTCTTATTGGACCTTGAGGAAATGCTTTTTCTTTTTTCGCTTCAATTAAATAATATAAGTTTAAAAACACGTATTTTTGTCTTTCGTGGGGGTCCTGCACTCATTTCATTAACTTTGCTATGACGAAGTTCCAACGTTCCACATAAATTAACATTGACTTCAGCGATGTGTTAAATCATGTTAAATGAAAATTTACCTTTTCTAAACTTTAAAATTAAATAAAAGGGCCTTACTACCTAAACTGGCGGATTTCCAAGAATGCATGCTCTTAAAGTTTTGTTAAGTTATCAGTCATAACGCATATTGAATACAATGGGAAGGCATGGTTCAAGCAAGCATCTTTCAGTGTATGGGACTAGTGTTTTCGCGATAATGCTATGTATCTCGGCCGGGATAGGAGTCTTTCACGCTGTCGTTGGTGGAAGGCAGAAGACCAACGAAAAAGAGTTAAACCTGGAGCCAATCGTAGCATGGGTGGCTTACCCGTTGGTATGTCCCTCGTGCAGTTTTATGTCGGCTATCATGTACTGGTGCACCAGCAGAGTGTATCTGTACGGGACTCTGTACTGGTGGTTGCTATATCATATGCTTTGTTAGTCGTGCTGTAGCCTAATCTATCTTGCCGCTTATTTCTACAACTTACAAATACAGTGCATACGAGGTAAGTGTATGTCTCAATCAATTGGGAGTGATTATCTTATTTCTTCTAAGGCCGAGGATATTGACACGATGATCGTATCAATCGCCATTCGGGCGACGTTCCGTTATTGAAACGATGATCGTATCAATAGCCTTTCGAGCGGACGTATTGACCCGATCATCTGGTCAATAGCCATTTCGGGCGAAGTTATTGACACGATGATCGTGTCACTAGCCATTTCGGGCGACGATATTGACACGATGATCGTGTTTTTGACCATATGGTCCTGGAGCATAAGTATAATGGAAGCAGTATGATTTAGAATATTTCTGTACTTCTCAGGAACACATTTCCATATGATCAGAAGAACTGGACAATTTGTGTATTCAATATGCTCCTTTTTTATTTCTGCTCAGGACCCATATGGCAAAATGGGCCCTGGACACATATTTGACATATTTTTCCAGATCATTTATGATCCATATGGAGACGTACAATGGATATTTCACACTCAGCCCGGGAATTTAAAGCGATGCACATTTTCAGAAAAAAAAAATTTCTTCAATTTGCTCGCAAATGATAGTCTAGGCCATTTGAAGAATAGAGATTTATTTACACATAAAAAAAAACATAGCCAAAAGAGATTATGGACATTTACTTTTAAGTTTACCTGTAACAATCAACAAATGGGTCTATTACATGAATATCATGACTCGTACTCCTGATATTAAACTCGCAAGGGTCACAGACCGGTCAAACAAGGTTCATGCCGTGGGAATCAACTGCGGCGTGTGTTTTCTCGTGTTAAACGCCATTTCCAAGTCGTCTGCTGAATTAACGTCGCCGAAGTCATTAATTATAAAATCGTTCTGTTTACCCATAAGCGCGTTTACAACCATGCACAAATATCAATTTTGAAAACTCTAGAGGGCGCACTATTTTTCAAATGTGCCAGTGTCTCTTTAATTTTGATCTCCAGTATGGTAGATCAGTGCAGTACATAGAATCGGGATCAACTGATATCATAGATACCATAGGAGCTGCATGTGCAAGCAATTTCTCCGCTGTCATATTCAAGCCAAAAGAGCTTATTTTTTTATTCAAAAGGATCCCAGTTTATGGTCCTGAAAGTGTACATTTGCGACAGACGGATTTTAGATGGTAACTCCTGGATTATTGTACTGTGGAATATTAGTGTCGCTGATGGACAACCCCGTTGTCTTTAAGTGCTGGACAAAATTTCTTCAGGACTGAGAAGATTCACAGGGATTACATTTCCCGTGGATTTATATGACTTTACATGCAGCCATTTTGGAGTCTTTGTTGTGAGGGCATTATAGTAAGATCGGTAAGGACATTGGGTGTATCATTATTGAATTGTACTTGTGTTTTGGACATTCCAAATTCTTGAACCAATCAATTTGATTATAATCATAATAAATCAGTGAGTGTTATTATATAAAACTCAGATCATCTGTACATAAGGCTCATTTTTTTGTGGTTAAAGGGTATTTCTAACCATGAAGTCCACAGCAGTAACAGCAGTAGGAACTCTAAATTGGCTTATTGCTACTACTTTTGCATAAATGACCATCACTAGAACTCTTTTGTAATACGTTCAATCGAAGTTTTTTTTCCAGGGTAAGAGGTCTGATCAAATGACGTCGTGACGCCTATCTACACGCACGGGTTTTCTCAACTCTTCATGTAAGGCGCGCCAAAACAGATCTTGACCCAGATCATCGTTGGGCCATTTGAAGATGTTTTCTTGCAAAGAATCTGGCGAAGGTACATGGTCAACTTGTCATCTGGAATCTCTTCCAGGAGGATGAGGATAAGTACGTCTCTGTTCTCATGGAATAACCTCATCCTGACCATTTCCATTTCATAATAACACCATTCGCTTTCTACAAAGTTCGGTGTCAGGATTAGGATGGTCTTGCGACTGTTCTGTATGCTCTCACAGATAGTGTCCACGACAGAATGTCCAGGAATAAAATCTCGTCCTTTGATACAAAGTTGAAAGGGTTGTTCCCCTTCTTGCATGTTTGGGCGTAGTTCATTGACAACCCAGTTTTCATCGCGAGGAGAATCTTCGTCGTACGCCACGTAAGCATCGTAATGAATATTGTTTATGTTGCCGTCCCTATTCATATCTGGCCGTTCTTCGTTATCGCTATTTAAACGTTGGTAATTCCTTCTCTGAAACATTAAAACATCTTGTAACGAATATGCCATCGATATCTAACAGTTGCAAAAAGTAGAAGGTATAACATTAGTGTGCACAATATGCCAATACCAACGTAGAGACCAGTGCGGGACCTACAATCTATGACAACTTCTGTTAAGCTGATGCCTTCCCTTGTACTGGGTGAATTACAAATGTACAATTTATTGGGAATAAGCCAAACCTTTTTGTCTGAGAGAATCCATTTTCGAAATGGCTCTATTTTACAGTCACAGATAAACGGGTTTCCACTAAGATCGAGTTCCGCTAAGCTTGAAAAGCGTCGTCTTGTGAAACCACTTTTGGGAATGCGACATATCTGATTTTGAGCGACGTTTAAGTACTGGAGAAGGACTATCTATGCAATCCATCTAAGGAAACCAACTGGTTTTGCTCCAAATTCAAATGGCTCAAATTGGCAAGTAGTGGATCTTTGATGTCAATGGCTTGAATTTGGTTGAAGCTCAGATCAAGACTTTGAAGCAATTGTGCTTTGATAAAATGGATATGCCGATACTGATTTTAGTTTATTCCTTGCTGCGCCTAATACGTTCAAAGATGGCGCACTGATATTAACTGACCTTGAGAAAATATCATTTTGGATACATCCAGAGATGTCCAAATCTACCAAACGCAGACACTTGCTGCCGATAGAATAGGGAAACTCTATAATGTAAGCATTTGTTAGATACAGTGCCCTACATTTGGCGCGAATACACAGACAGGCGTATGATAACGTACTGGTACTTCAGGTACTGCGGAACTCGGATTATACCCTAGACGTATGGATTTCAGATAAAGCATAGGGGTCTCCAAGTACAAACTTGCATGTGAGTCTTCCAGATTCAACTCTTCTAAATCTTGTAGTAGACTTATTACATCGTCATCGATACTTAGTTCATGGTTACCTTCTAGATTCAGGTGGGTTAAGTTTGGGATAGATTTAAAGATTTGAGATGGAAGCTTTTCAGTGATTCTATTATAACTCAAATCTAGCGTTCTGAGAGTGCCATACTTTTCAAACACGCGAAATGCGTTTGCAGGAACATAGTCTAGACTCGTCTCTGGAAAATTAACAACGCTTCCAAGAATGATAGACCTTCAAATGCATCATCGGAAATATATCGAATGTTCTGGTCGTAGATGTCTAACGTACGAAGCTGAGGTACCCATGAGAACGCAGGTCCTTCAATCTTTTGAATGTTACTTCCCGACAACGACAAGTACATCAATGATGAAGTCCATTTTTCAAGTTTCTTCAATGATGTACTATTGAGGACGGAATTTTCTGAGAATAAGTTTCCCAATATTAGTATCTGTAGTGGGGAATCGAGAGAATCCAGAGCATCAAACCCTTATTGCCCAGTTGCGACAAACCCTAGGGTTTTCACAGGTAGAAACATCTATTTATCTACACTTATTGCAGAATCATCGGACCAAAACAACACCAAGGTGTGTAAAGGAAGATTACGTAGAGGAAATAGAGCATCTCTGGTTATGTTGGTGGTAAGGTCTTGTTTGTAATTGGCAATTTGTAATTGATTCAGGTTCGTAAGCCTTTCAAAGCTGTCTCCAAAATTCAAAGATGTGAGCTCTTGTGAAATCATTAACAACGTCTGCAGCGATTGAAGCGGTGCGAATGCAATGTCTGGTATCAAGCGAAGTTGGTTAAATTGAAGATCTAACACGATTAAGTTTGTCATGTTAAGAAACAAATCATCAACTAGGTTAACCAGTTTATTGTGTGAAAGGTCAAGATAGCTTACGTTATTTAGTCCAACGAATGTCGTACCAGCTATATTCGCAATTTGATTATCGCGCAATTTGAGGGTTTCTAGCAAAGAGAGTTTCTGAAATGGAGATCCAGTAATGTTGACCAACCTGTTGTTGTTGATATCAAGCAAAGTGGATGTGTTATAATTGTTAACAGGTGGAACACTAACCAAGTATCTAGCACTGCAATCTATAGACGATTCGTTGTACAGTTTACAGATCAAACTGCCCTTTGGATATTCATAATGACGGGTCATATCAGCCAACAAGTACAGAATAGCTACGATTATTCCCAGCTCTGTAACTTTATCCGTCGCTTTTGGGGCAATTCATTTTTAAGAAATAGAGAAGTCCAATTGCGAGTGAATCAGTATCTTCGTCTTAGCTCAAAGTTTAAAGTAACCACTTAGTCGTTTTATGCATGAAATGCCTCCCAATTATGGAAATGTATGGTCGAAAATGTATGTCACCGTAACTCCTCTATAATCTACTTATAATTAGAAAACCACCGACGAAAAATTGAAACAGAGACGTAAAACTAACAAAGACATTTAAACCACTTCAATGTTCATGTCATGGAGAGAAGGACGTATCAAGCAGAGCGAATCGAGAGAGCATCACATATCGCAAATAGCACAACACGGTTAACGCAGTATTGTCACTGAAAACTGAAAGCAAGTACAGGCCTAAAACAATAGTTTCGCCAACTTCCTGAAAGAAAGATAACATTGCCGTCTGCTTTTAAATTGTTTCACGGTCGAAACGAATATAGCATTCAAATCGAAACTTATATATTGCAATTTACCCCAAAATCGGAAATAATGACACTGGACAACAGAAATTTGCTCAGCCATCTGTCGGGAGTAATTCCAATTTATTCCACTTGCCAACAGATATCCAGATCCGACAAAATAACCTACATTCATACCTGTAGGTCCCACTTCCAGTAAAGTACCCGGAAGGTCCAGTGGCCTAACTTCTTGAAGAAGTTCCCAATAGAAATCATTTCTTAAATTTATATTTTTGCCATATCCAGATTCAACAAAATAACCTACATTCCTTCCTGTAGGTCCCACTTCCAGTAAAGTACCCGGAAGGCCCAGTGGCCTAACTTCTTGAAGAAGTTCCCAATAGAAATCATTTCTTAAATTTATATTTTTGCCATATCCAGATCCAACAAAATAACCTACATTCCTTCCTGTAGGTCCCACTTCCAGTAAAGTACCCGGAAGGTCCAGTGGCCTAACTTCTTGAAGAAGTTCCCAATAGAAATCATTTCTTAAATTTATATTTTTGCCATATCAGTACCCAATTAATATAAAATACTAAATTAAATCTTGAATATCATCAATATTTAGGACTCCAAATATTTAACACATTGTGTATAATTATATCAAGGTAAATTAACTAAAATTTGAACCAAATATAAATTAATTTTATGTCCAAGACACAATTTTCCGCCAAACAAGTTCCTGAGCCAGGAACTTGCCCTAATCCCCCCCCCCCATTTCAGCAAACAAGTATTACCACCTGTAAAAAATACCATGGTTCAGAATGAAGTTTAGACTAAAAGGGGAGATATAAAGTGGTGCTTTTCAAAGAAACCACTTTTGCTTAAAAATGTCCTTGCCCAAAACAACAAAAGCATTAAATATCATTTACCTTTAGCTAGATCAGGTGGGAATGATTGACTGCATGTGCATTCCCAGCCCCAAACATTCCTTACGAGCAAACTTTGTTTTGCATAAAATTATAATGCAGCGTACTAAACTCACCAACATACTGCTCACTTTATAGGAGAATGCCCGACCCTGAAATCCTCGTTTCTGGAAAGAAAATCTAAAAGCCTGTATAGTTTCCTCCACCCAAGCTCTTATATTACCAAGAGTTGACTTAAAATTATCATTAGAGCCTACGTGTATGATTAAGTTGTTGGATACTCATTGTGAAACAAATATCGATTCAAGGGCCCAGCCAGCCACTCCTGCCAATCTCGCACAAGGAAACCCAAGTACGTTACAATACCTCCGCCCTGTAGTTGTGAATTAAATTTCCCCTGAATGATTAATAATACTATCATACATTATCAGAATTCGCTTAGCCATACAGAAAAACAAAAAACTGAGGTGGTTTAAACACACTGTATCTAAAATATTCATTTAGAATTGAAATTGCAGGCTTTATGTGGAATTGGCCAAATAAAAAGTTACAACCATCGTACAGCCTAAAATTAAATCCTTGTAAAATACAAGAAACAATTCGCAAGACCGCTATCCAAACAGTAAAACACTAGAATGAGATCCAGTAAGATGACAATAAGATATGATTTAAAGCATCTTAAAAGAACTTTTTTTCACAAAAGTCGTATTTCTCAATACAGATTTCTACACTGGCGAGCAACGACTAATTCCTTTTACAAGTCTGTCTTTGCCTCTTTCCCCAAACTTGAGAAACGATTCCACTTTACATTCGGCAAACTAGCTCTCTCCCCAGAATCAAGCTTCTTTGTAAGATAATTCCAGCATTGCTTGTCTTTCCACATCTCGGTTTTATTCCTACTTTATATTGTGTGTATATACATGTATGTTCCATGGAGAAAAAATGCACTGGTAATGTGTTTTCCTGAGTAGCACATTTTTCTATCCTGAGTTACTCTGTTTAGTTGTCTGTATACCATAAAGTAACTCAAATAAGTTTTATTATTAATATTATTATTATTATTTTTAAGGTAGTCAGGTCTATTGCAATGTTTGAATGCAACCGACCTCCACTCTCCACAGATTTAATTTGATTATACTATACTAATTTTAAGCAGACCATAATACCCATTTACCCTCACAAGTAGACCTAAACATCAGCTAAGCCAAAACAGCCAAATTTATAAACCTTGCAAATACATACGAAAGGCGCCAAATATTCCAACAGTAAAATGCTAGCAGGAAACATTACTAAGGCTTTTAGCCTTATAAAGTGTTTCATAAGAACCATGTGGATACTTAACATATACTAAAACCTTTATTTTGGCCACTACACTCAATTCCCAAATAAGAAAACCTACACACCACACCACACTATAGTTCAACTTAATTTATAACCTTGTAAAATACAACAGAAAGGTGCCATATATTCCAACAGTAAAAATACAAGTAGGAGACAATTATGTACTGTGTGTGAGGCGTTAGCAATGGCGAGATCATTGATGTTTTAGAAATCCAAGAGAATTGATACCAAAAATATTTTTTTTAATTATGCCGCTACACCTACAATCCCAAATATGTTGGACTTAAACACCATGCTAACCTGGTATAACGAAATTATATCCTTGTAAAATACAAGAGAAATGTGCCAAATTATCCACCAGTAAACTACTAGAGGAGGTAACATATACCACAACAATTAGCATGATGATATCAATGATTTAGGAAATACCCAAGGAAACCACAAAGGCTAATTTCCCATATTAAAGAGACACTGGCACATTGGAAAACAGTGTGCCCTACAGATTTACAAATTGATATTTTTGCATGGTTACAAAGCTTTATATACATTAGCCCTCACCTGAAAATTATTAAATCAGCATGCTTATGGGTAAAAGGAACGATTTTATAATTAATGTCGCCGGAAACGCGGAAATGGCGTGTAACACGAGAAAACATGCGCCAGAGTTGTTTCTCAGGGCACGCAACTTGTTTGAACAGTCTGTGACCTTTGTGGTTTTAAAGGGGCATTTTCTGATTTCAGCACCCCCTGTTTTATTCATTGATCACTAGATATCCTTGAGAAAAGCTTATTCTCAAATTTTGAGCTGATCCCGATCTTGCGGTTTTGTGTTATGAGCAATTGTTCGTTTCCCACGGTCCCATAGGCTACCGTGCTGTAATTTCTGTCCGTTTACGGACAGAAAATACAAAATTGCGAATTTCTTACAGATGCGACCGAATTTGCACGTAAGATTGGGCATACTTGGATTACTAAGGCTAACGGTTCAGATGATATAAAAATCTCAACATTTTTTAGGTAAGTCGGGGGGACGAGGCTGTGGATCACGAAATGCCCCTTTAATATCAAGAGTACGAGTCTATGGTATTCATGAAATAGACATATTTGTTGAAAGAATTACGACAAACTTAAAAGTTAGTCTACAAATTACATCACTATCCTTCCAAAGGCCAAGCCTATCATTGCGAACAAATTTAAAACCAAAAATATTTTCTGAAATTGTGCCAGCCGCTTAAAATGAACTACTGAGGTGAAAGGTTTGGTTAGTGATAAAGACACGCTCCTGGATCATGGTTGGGTCAAAAAAACTACCGCGTGTACCCTAAATTCCCATAAATCCATCCCACGTAACATGATAACAAAAGATCCGCTGTACGCCAAAACCCCACCTACGAAATAGCCCACAGTAACGTGTAAGATGTTTTCAAGGTTGGAAAAAACTTCTCGAACATGCCATCGAAAAGGAAGCCCCCATTGGCCAGGCGTGTCTACACAGAAGTAAAGGTAAAGCTTCATACCAAAATAAAAATTATATTAATATATAAATATGCAGTTCTTTTTGTTAACGTTATTACACTTAAATGTAATTTATTTAACGCACTTTGTATTACATTAAGTAGCTATTCTGGCAAATGTCTGTATGTCCACTCAATTTGTAGTTCACTATAACATATTTCCTTAAGGGAGCTCAAGGGTACTGCAACCTCACGCTATGCATTTATCAGCGTCTTATCTCAACCACCATTACCGTGTGTTTTTTTAATACTTTTATACTGTAAATTATTGCAAAAAATTTTCGTTGAGAAAATAAAACTGAATGATTGATGAGCAGTCTTCAACTAAATGAACGGGTGACAAACCTGCATGCATTAGCCACAAGGTCGCCTACCAACCCTCATAATATCAATCCCTATTTTTAAAGCCCAGCACAACCTGACCAATCAACACCTTATTGATGGATTCCAATAGCAATAATTAAATGGAGGATTAAACTTAACCTACCCTACTCAGAATAAAAGAGCAACCCATAGAAAATAGGAAATATGATTCGTTCTAAAGGGCCCATTATCCAAACATAAGGTTTTGTAATTTCTTACATGAATACGCACTGTCTTCCATTCATTGAACAAAATTTTACATTGCCCTGAAAACCACCAATGCACAGAAAATCTTTCCTTATTTATTAATGTCTATTTTGGGCCATGAAGTTTTCACGGCTCAAACTATCCATTCTGTTGTGAATTATTCCAACT
This sequence comes from Ophioderma brevispina, assembly GCA_023653785.1. Taxonomy (NCBI): domain Eukaryota; kingdom Metazoa; phylum Echinodermata; class Ophiuroidea; order Amphilepidida; family Ophiodermatidae; genus Ophioderma; species Ophioderma brevispina. Next base: position 122,410 of record JAMKCH010008390.1, read on the forward strand.
AGCTCAATGACCACTCTCTGATGACCACTGGGCCCCGCTAAGCACAGTTGAATTAATTGATTAAATACAAAGGTAAATGTGTTATTAAACGCTACCAAACCGTCAATTACAGATCAATAACTTGCGGAGAACTTGTTGACACAAACTGAAATGAATCTTTATTGATTTAAGCAAACATGTTTCCAACATGAATTAAATTTTGAACCGACCTTCACAGGAAGAAATAGAAACCAGAACACAAAATGGTTTAAATGTGAATTAAATAAGACCCCAAAAAGTCCACCAAAAGCCCAATAGATGAAGTATAAATATGATGATTAGTTAAGACACCAAATCTAAGTCAATTGATCGTTAACTGGTCAATGGCCAATTTACGAATGAAGTGGCAAGACTTATACAAGTCTTGAAACCAACGGAACCAGTTAAAAATAGCCCCACCCCATTATATTGAAAATAATCACAACTTGGCACAACTGATTAATTCTCCACTAGAATTTGGAAAATCCAAACATCCATCAGTAGACAAAGGCGGAAAGAAGCTAATTGTACACCTCTAACATATGTGACAGGATTTACTGCATTAGTAAAATTGAACTACCCAAAGTAGTTACCACCCCAAGAGAAACATTTGAATGAGAATTGAACTAATCGGTATACTTGAAATAATGCCCACACTAGGAATTGGAAAATCCAAACTCCGGACATATGATGTATTTACTACAGCCGAAAAGTTCGGATGCAATGAACTTTACACATAAAAATGGGCATATCATGGACTTGATTTACATTCACTAACTCACCGAAAGGCCTTGCAAAAGACTAGCACCAGTCTGGTGGAAAACCCTGGCCATGACCACTCCCACAAGCTCTCGCCACATCGACACCGGCTGAACGCTTCTAAGATATTTTGGCCCGAAATTATGCTCCAGGAGCATATGCTCCTGGAGCATATGGTCCTGGAGCATATGCTCCTGGAGCATATGGTCCTGGAGCATATGCTCCTGGAGCATAAATAATCTGGAAAAATATTCTAAGTCAAATATGCTCCAGGAGCATATTTGAATACGCAAATGGTCCAGGAGCATATGCCAAATATGCTCCTGGACCATTTGCGTATTCAAATATGTGGTCCTGGAGCATATGGTCCTGGAGCAGCTGGACCTGGAGCATAATTTCGGGCCAAAATCTCTTAGAAGCGATAGTTTACAGCGGTGTTTCTAGATGATAAACCTGTCAAATTTCCCATCGTCTTCGCCCGCAAGTGAGTCTCTCTTGCACTACTCACAATTGATACTATATTCCGGCTTGTCGCTTTCCTTTTTGTTCCCCGGCGTCGACCCATCCTCGACAACAATATCATAAGTTTGATGTAATTGCTAATCCAGAGACGAAGTGTTAAGGATTCCCGATGAAATAAATTTTTCCTCAGTGAAACCCACCTTACTCCTCTCGTGACAGATTGCGTTGTGAACCAAACAATAAAACCCTGCACACCGCGAAGCTTCTAAGAGATTTTGGCCCGAAATTATGCTCCAGGACCAGCTGCTCCAGGACCATATGCTCCTGGAGCAGTGGATAAATATTCTAAGTCAAATACTGCTCCAGGAGCATTTGCCATATGCTCCTGGACCATTTGCGTATTCAAATATGCTCCTGGAGCATATTTGACTTAGAATATTTTTCCAGATTATTTATGCTCCAGGACCATATGCTCCAGGACCAGCTGCTCCAGGACCATATGTTCCAGGAGCATATGGTCCTGGAGCAGCTGGTCCTGGAGCATAATTTCGGGCCAAAATCTCTTAGAAGCCACCGCGAAAAGGGAGATGAATACTCTTGGGTACTTAGCCAAACAAAAGAACATGCAGCTGATTGGCCTGTTGCAACACCTGAAAATGCGGCAAACAATGGCCCCGAATATTGGATGAAACTATTTCCTCAAGGGGTAAATGAATTTATTTCAGACTGCTTCAATAAACTTAATTGTAGAAATCGAAACAACCGCTAAACTTATCTGTAGGATTTAGACAAACATAAATCTTTGATAAAGTGAGTAAGCGCATGTATGAAGATTCGGTAGACGTATTATGTTGTAAAATCAATTAATCTAATCAAATCGAGATTAAGAAGACACACAGTATTTCATATACAGGGTGAGCCAAGAAAAACCTCCTGACCCTGATTGTATCCGCCATTTTGAATTTTTACATATATCTCACATCTCTTAGGTATCAGCAAAAAGTCTATTTCATTATTTGTAATTTGCTGTGAAGATAATTAAGTATAGGTGTTTTGAATCAAGTAGTCAGCTTTCACCCATCCACGGATTCCCATTTGAATGCACGGCGGCTAGCTAAACAAATGACTGCCCAAACGATGATAAGGGTATGTCAAATAAAGTGGTATCTTAAATGTGTCACTTTTTTCATGATGTGTCATATTTTGGTCTACAAACATTGACAATGTTTTAATATTCAAAATGTTGTCACCAATGTCTGTTCCTTCATATGGTATAAATGATTCATTCAACTCCTCCAGAAACTGATACATGTATCAAGTTAATTTATGCTTCAGATGATTTTTATGACCTGTGTGTGTGGGGAGGGGGGACTGTGCGTATTTCTGTCTCTACACAACTTCCTCTTTGCTGCTGTGTGTATGTATATTAGTTTGTATATCAGAGAGTCGCAATCAATAATCCATTGATATAAAAATGATAACTGTGTTCGTGATGTTTTTGTTCCAGTATTTAGAGTTGCGATTCAACAGGCCAGTTCGTTGGTTAGGAATGGTGACATTTCAACTTCAAATGGCAAGTATAACTATACTTAAAAATAAAAGCATTTACACTTTACAAGTGAAACGTGGATAAAACAACTGATACGATGATTTTTATTTTACGTATATATTTATATAAAAATGCCATTATTACGGCTTTTGTACTCCATTGTAGTATTCGTAAAGCAGACTATCTGCTAATCATACGATGCAGGGGTCACAAGCTCTCCCTAAGACTTTTACTAGTGTACATGTTCATTAGTTTGAATGAAGAAAAACATGTGATGTGAATAATCTATATACACTGTTCAAAATAAAATAAGGGTCAGAAGTATTTTTGTGAATTTTGTTTTACCATGTCAGGACATAGAAACATTTCTAGTAAGGGTATGGTCTCCAGATTGCTCCACGGCATTTAAAGCACATTTCACATGCTTTGCATGTATAGTGACATAGAGACTGACAGATCATGTGACAAGACACAAAATGCTGATAACAGTTTCATGATGTCACAATCAACTTAAAGTTAATGTCAGTATGAGGTTACATGACCTCTGACTCGCACACATCCCGTACCACGCCTCCTCATGGACTGCATAGCTGTTGTCCGGTTGACAACATTCCTATCTGGTGGTTTGCGATTTTGGAAAGCCATATTTGTGCAAATGTTCTAGATCGGATTAAGGACAGGGGGAGATCTTCTTCTGAAATATGATCCAGCCAGAGATGGGTACAATGTCTGGCTGCTTCACCGAATTCTGCAAGGTCCTTGTGCGGGCATCGTTGCTCCAACAGTGGGCAGACCAAGAGATGTTATAATGTCTGTGGTGCTGTTCCACAACCACAGGTAGTGTCCATAAATTTTAAACGGAAGCTACGATTGTTGTCCAACAAAAGGCAATAAAAAGGCATTTTTCCTCAATTTCAATTTGTAGCTTTTATTGTTAGGCTTTTGAAGGGTTAATTCCACCTTAAATAGCTGTAAGCTTGAGTGCATTCAAAAAATCTGAAAAAGGGTACGCAGTATTTATGAAACAATCTACTCTATCACTTTCACTTGTTTGAAAACAATTTGGGTGTGTGGAATGTGCATAAATTCCACTTTTGCTAAGAATAACATATCTTACTAAGCCACCTTTGGACGCTTACTCCAGACGTTTTTTTAGGAAGGTTTTCAAATAGGATCGTTGCATTTGAGAATTTGCAATTGTGCATTGTGTGTGCAGCCAATTGCGTTTCATCAATTTGGAAATAGTTTCCATATGTACCTCTTTAAATTTCTAAATGAAACAACTTCTTTTTATTTATGGCCTTACAATAACAAACACCCTAAACCTAAGGCCAGAAATTAACAAGAATTTGTTACAGGTAGAATTTCGAAGGGGAGTACATAACTCTTGCTATCAATTTGTATTGATATGGTCGTAACTCCTACGATAAAGGTTGGATTACCGCCTAATCAACAGGATATATTCAATACATGTACATCTTCCATTGCGTTTTGTTTTAAATTAATGAGTTTATTTAAATAATAATTGTCTGTTGCTTACAGCTTCTGTACCTTGGGATTGCAATCTACGCACCCGCTTTAGCGCTAAATCACGGTAAGTCAGCGAGACCAACCTTCACATGCGGTATATTGATACACAACTACATGTATATCCCTAAGGTCCTTTTCGGAAAATGACTACCAGTCTGACCATCATCGTAAAAAAAGGAAGTAGCGTTATTTGTCTTGTTAGATGTAGGGGCAATTTCCCCCTTAAGCAAGGCACACTGTAAAAATGGTGTCTTGGTAAAAGACACTTCATGTGTCATCAATTTTGAGACATGTATCTATTTAGACACAAAGTCATGTCTCATTGCAAGACATGCTCAAACGTCATGTCTCTTTGCAAGACACTAATTTACAAGTCATGTTTTATGCAAGACACTTTGGTTTTGTAAGACGTGTCTTTTGTCATTAATCTGGAGACATGTCTGGCTGGAAGATGTGTCTTTGTGTCTTAGATTATATTTTTATTTGTTCTATTTTCTGTTATTTCTATTGTTGAAGACAGGTCTATTGCCAAGATATGTCTTACATATGACACCAAGACACCAATTTTACAGTGCAGGGGTCCACTCCTGGATTTTTGAAAAGTGCTAAAAATGGAGTTACGGGAGGTTAGGGATATATAACTATACATTTGCACTGATAAAGTAACTTTTAAGCTAAAAACGACAGCAAAGAAACAAGTAGTGTCTTACCCAACGATAAAAGCACATACAATTTTCGCCTGCCTGTACCTTATTCACCACTAACAGTAACTAAGCTGGTCATTTGGTGACTTTAGCCTGTACTTTGGCGTGATATTGTTGCATTCTGTTAGATTTTCAACTTCGAAAGAAACATGCCCAAAGTTGCCACTTTTTTCCATAGAATATAGTCTATACTGCGTATAAGTGAATTAGTGATACTTAACCCCCGGCTTAAATGTTACCCTGTATTTACAGAAATCCATTAACCTGGTACCATTAAAACTGCATCAAGCAAAAAAGTAATAAACTCCTCCAAAAAAAAACACCTATTTTCATTGATTCGAGTTCTTTTTGTATCCTTTTATGCATTAGTGGGTTGGCTAAGTTTCTCTTTTTGGCACCACTTTTGTAACAATAATTTGCTTTAAGGCTGAGTACCTTCCCCTTTGTTTCCAAGTTGGTCTCTAACAGAATATACCAAATTTGCCATTAGTGGTCTCCAGTAGAACAAACAAGTGCACAGTCTCCAGGAATAAGGAATTTTTATTCATTAAGAAAGCAATGATCTCTGACCTTAATTGTTGCAATTTGCCTTCATAGCACACCATCTCCAAGTTGAGAGTTTCCGTAACTTGACCCATCTGACACACTTTATTCTGACACACTTATGAATTCGGAAACCCTTCACGGGATAAAGCACATATTTATTGGTACATACTGGTGTATTTGGCACGTGCTGTTTGAGACCCATCTGTAAACAACCCATCAGCTATGAAGCAAGTGATTTAGATATGAGGAATTCACTGATGCATAAAAGGATCCAAACAGCTCTCAAACAATGAAATATTGGTAGCTCAAACAACTTTCCAAACTTTTTTGAGTAGTTCATGTGATCTTCGTGATCGTTAATGTCTTTGTTTATTTCCTTTTTTACAGTAACCGGTTTCACGCTGTGGGGATCAGTGTGGGCATGCGGTATTGTTTGCACCTTTTATTGTACGATTGTAAGTAAAAGACAATAGACACTGTCCAACATTCTGTAAGATTTACAAGATTGTCTCTTGGACTTTCTTAGATGGTTACCTTAAACGGACACAGGCACATTTTTTTTCACCAAAATAGAAAATTCCTGATAAAAATAGCTGATAGGTTGGGACTTACACTGTAAAAAATAACCGTGCAATTTACAGTGAAATACTGTAAAAAAAATTACAGTATTTGACTGGTATTTTAAAATACAGCAACATATTGTAAAGTTTATGTTCATTTTCCATGCCTATGATGAATAAATTTAAAAGTGGAGCTTTTATTCGAATTCTAATGAGTATCAACATTATTATACACTATTATGAATTTTCAGTTATACGATTAAGTACTAAAATTTACAGGAAAAAAATACTGTAAATTTTACCGGGAAATCCTGGCATCCATTCTGCCCACAAAACCCGGTAAAAAATACAGCTTTTACAGGATTTCATTCAAATTTACTGTATATTTTACAGTTTGATGTAAAATAGTTTACAACAAACTGTAAATTTTACAGAATATGCACTGTAAAAATTTGTTGATAGGCCTACTAAGTTAGGGTGTTCGTCAGTGATTTTTTATTCTCCACACATTTACAATCTCTTTATAACTCACCAAATATATATGTTTTAAGTGGGTTTGATTAAATTAATTTTTACAGTATACTATAATTTTTACTGGGTTTTGTGGGCAGAATGGATGCCAGGATTTCCCGGTAAAATTTACAGTTTTTTTACAGTGTACATTGAACACTAAAATCCGTTTTCCGTGGTTTTTATTCCGAAGGGTCGTTGGTCCGAAAGGTTTTTATTCCGAAAGACTCAGTCCTACAGTCCTTTATTCCGAAAGGTCGTTGTTCCGACTTTCAGAACATTGACCCTCCGAAAAAAACCTGTCGGTCCAAAAACCGTTCGGAAGATCAACCTGTATTTGCTCTTCGGACAAACGACCCTTCGAACCAATGTCAGGTTCAGGTTCGGAACAAAACAAAGCTTTACATCAAGAAATATTTATAATAAGCCACCTAGAATGGCTGTCGTTTCAATTTAATTCGAAGTCAGTTGGTCATTTCCCTCTACTTTTGTACCACTATTAAATGGAGAAAACTTTAGGCAATGATAAAGGACATGGACCAGTCTGGAGGGTTTACAGGGACATTAACAACTCTGATGTATATTTGTGTGCTTTGCAGATATACATACAACCGACGCCATTGAAATAAAACCACTCCGGAGTGGTTTGATTACAAAATAACTTCATTTACACACAAAGAAATATTTTAAGGCTTACTCATTTCAGGTGAGGGTTAACACATTGTTAAAAGTATCCTCACTTTCGCGATTATTTTTTTCTCTGTAATTTTTTAAAAAGGATTCCCAACAGAGAAAGTATATTATTTCATCATGCAAGAAAAAAATGGAATTCCCCTAGTGCTATATTGCAAATGATGTATTATGGCCATATGCTTACAGATCATTCTAGATGAGCTAAGTACTATAATAGCTTGGGATTTTCCAAGTCTGGTGCAAGTTAAAGATTGCATCATAAGATGCTGTCACTAGCGTGACATCATAAGATAATGTAATTTGAATGTGATCCAATTGGACAGTGTTAGGCTATGTTTATGCATGATGCTGCTGTAATAGCTATTTTTAGCTGGGGAAAACTAGTTATGAAATATAATAGATAAGGACATATGACAGGTTTAAAGTTTTCCAGTGGTTAATTTGAATCTCCGTAGATGGTACATTGGAACAGTACCACAGATACCACAGGAGCTTATTTTGTCTGCTGTCATCTTTAAAGACAAGAGAACTATAAGTATCAGTATCATTAGGAGATTATTGAGTGCATTGTAATTGTGATTAGGACATTCCAAATTCTTGCACCAATCAATTGATAAAATTATAACAAAATTTGTTATATAAAAATTCATATAATTTGTGCACAATCCTCATTTAGTGGGGGACTGTAGTACACAGATCTAATGTAAGTGTGCAAATCAGGATAAAATTGTGAATTTTGGTACACACGTACTTTATGCATTGATAATCAAAAAAATTGATGGAAGCACTTGCCACACCCCTTTCATTTCCCCCAGCTTGGATTTCAAGGTTACACTGGGGTAAAATTTGTAAAATGTTCCGATTGTGTTGAAAAGCACACCATGATGTTTGTCTGGTCACAAGAATTCCAAAAAGATATCGTTTATACTACCTGTGACTTAAAGATTTGGAATTATGGGGTAAAAACTGTAAAAATGGTTTTAAAAAAGTCAATTTTGGTTTGTACAGGGGTCAAAAATTAAAAGTTGCTCCAATATTTGTAAAATGCGGTTCAAATTGTTGCTTTAGCTCATAAAATGAAATATAGGTATAGTTTTGACTATCTTACGTGTTTGGTTATTAACCAAAATGGAGAATAAAGTAAACAGCTATTGGCAGCTATTGGATTCTATTGACCTGTGACCTGTTTTATTGGATAACGTGAAAACTAAGCATACAAGATAAGGCAAACTATTCCTTATTTCAATCATTTAAGCTAGGGAAACAAATTGCACCATATATTAACGGAATCAAAGCAACTTTTAACTTTTGACCCATGTACACACCAAAATGGACTTTTTCACCATTTTTACAGTTTTTACCCTGTAACTCCGGAACTATAAGCCATAGATAGTGTAAACTATATCTTTTTGGAGTCCTTGTAACCAGACAAACACCATGGTGTGCTTTTCAACACATTCTGAACATTTAACATTTTTGACCCCTGTATAACCTTGAAACCCAGGCTGGGGTCCACTAAGGGTGATTGGCAAGTGCTTCCATCAATTTTATGGATTATCAATGCCTAAAGTACGTGTGTGCAAAAATTCACAATTTTATCCGGAAGCGCACACTCTTTCACTACAGTCCCCTGCTCATTTGTTTGTGTTTAAAGAGGATTTCTGACCTTGGCATCCACGAGACGTCGAAACATCATGTAAAAGCAATACAAACATGTAAAAAAACTCAGTTTTGACAAAATTGAGGGCGCCCTATATGCAAAGTGTGCCTGTGTCGATAAGGTGGTTTTGAGTAAATCTTTCTTTGATCACACTCATCTTTTTTACGTGCATTCCATCAATATTCTGAAGATGTTATGGCAACTTGTAACAAAACATAATATGACTGTATCCCATAAAACATTTCGACAGGTTGACTTATATTCCTTTTTTCTATTCACAATATCATAGGGAGGGATAAAAGCCGTGATTTGGACCGATGTCTTCCAAGTTTGTGTCATGTTAGCTGGCTTCTTAATGGTCATCATCAAAGGTACTGTTGACGCTGGGGGAATCAAGGAAGTGTGGAGAATAGCAGAGGAGGGAGGACGCCTAGATTTCATTCAGTAAGACAAATCTATGATGAAAACCGTAAAAGAATTCACATTTGATCATAATTGTGTGATTGTATTTGGGTAAAAAATTTTACCAATGTAAAGAACGGTAAGAAGAGGACAAGCGTGAAAAAGTGTAAATGGAAATAAATTCCCCACTGCCTCCAAAATGCCAGGGAGGAACGTGATGAATCAAGCAGTGTTGCACAAAGAGCAATAAAGGAAAGGACGGCTGATGTTCAAAGGTCTCAGTTTACTTTTAAACAAGGGTGTTTTTATGGTTCTACCTTCAGCTGAAACCTTGAGTAAGGCTGTCGAGACAACAACACTGTTTAGAATTGAATTTCCCAATGCTACATGTATTTATTGGAAATTGCGACATTATAAACTTATGTTATATCACAAGAAGCAGCATTTTATACCTATTTTTTATTTTATTTTTAATCCAGCCAGTTTTCAGGATGGCCGAAACTGGCTGGATGAGATTCCATACTTACAATGAATTAAGCATATCCGCTGATTTTATGTGTTTTCCCTTGTTTCTCTCCTTCTTCGACTTCACCGTGTCTCTCCTGTGCGGTGATAAGCTTATTAGAAACTTTACTACGTTTGGGAGATCAAGAAAACAACCCCACATTCGGCATACAAGTACATTTCTAAAGAGATTTTGTCAGAATTAACGTTCACTCATGTTCTTTTTTTTAACAGTTTCGAGGCTGACCCTCGCATTCGTCATACATTTTGGTCAATAGTCGTCGGCGGTACTCTTATGTGGTTGGCAGTATACGCCGTTAACCAATCTCAAGTACAGCGTTACATCAGCTGTAAAACCCTCACACACGCACGGGGGTAAGGCAATCAAGGATTAGTTTGATTTTCTTATTGTAAAGATTCCTCAAACCTGACATGTGAATTTATTCTTACGAAACCAAAATGTTTTGGTGAAAAGATGTTAAACTCACCAGCTGACGTTTCATCTGGCATGTTCAGTTGGATTTCTTCAAAACAGTCAGTGATGCAAATATCATCCAGGATGATGTTGATAAACTTTGCAAATGGGAAAACACCTGGCAGATGGGCTTTAATCACAAAAAATGTTTCTCAATGAGGATGACTCACAAAAGAAACCCACTCATTAATCGTTATCATATGGAAGATACTCTACTTGAAGAGGGGAAACACTACCCTTATTTAGGAGTGGAGTTGTCATCTGATCTTTCTTGGAATAAACATATAAATCAGACTGCCGCCAAAGCTAATAGAACTCTGGGTCTACTTAGAAGAAACCTTTCCTGTTGTGACAGAGCCACTAAAGAAGCTGCCTACAAAGCATTAGTTCGGCCAATCCTAGAATAATCCCCGACGATATGGGATCCTCACCAGAAAAATAACATCACCACATTGGACAAAGTTCAAAGACGTGCTGCCCGATTCATCTTTAATGACTATTCTAAAGAATCAAGCGTCACTGACATGCTAACCAAGTTTGAATGGGAACCACTCGACATCAGACGCATGAAAGCCCGATTATGTGCCATCTACAAAGAAACTCATGGCCTCATTCCAAATAATATTGCTCATCTCATGTACCAAACCAATAAAGACCAGACTACAACCAGACCAAACACCAGACAACACCATGGCAGCTTCATCTACGATCGCATGAGACCAAACAAGAACACCTATCTTCATTCACTCTACCCATGGACTATACCAGAATGGAATTACCTCCCCGACTACATCAGGACAGCTACTTCAATTGCCGTTTTTAAAACTCAGTTGAGCTCCATTGACCTCGCCACCATTGCGCATAAAGCTCACTTTAAAATTTAGTGCATCCAGCCCCTTCCAGCGTTACCTGTACGGGACAGCCAAACCAGGCGATTGTACAGTAGCTGACAGATACAGAACACTGTTTCCCGGTGAGTGCAGCAGAGGTTCAAAACTGCATGAAGAAATCCGATTGAACAAGTCAAATGAAACGATAGTTGGTGACTTTGACATCTTTTCACCCCAAATATTTTTGTTTCGTAAGAATAAATTTGGACACGTCTTTATTTTCTTATGGCTAATCCCGGTATTTAATATTTGATTCCCTTCAGCTTACTCCTTTATCTTATGAATATTTATAACCAAAGAACTGATAAAGTAGCTTAATCAGCGCCATATTGCAACGTCCAAACAAACTAATCTAACACAAATTTCTTTGCCCATATCAAATGAACCATGAAGAGAGTGGTAATTCTGAGTTTAACCAATATAGCTTATACAAATTAAATCCAGAATTGAGTACCTAGAATAAATCCAGCAAGTAGCCCCACCGAGATTTGAACCCGGGACTCTTGGGTCCAAAGGCAAGCTCCCTCACCATTAGACAACGCCACTCTCAGGTTGTCTTTGAAAGGACAGGTTGTCTTTGAAACCGTTATCAATGTTTCCTTGTTATTTTTTTAAAATTTGAACCACTTAATTTTTACAATGACAATATCTTTTCTTATTCATTAGTGCTTTGCTTTTCAACGTCTGCGGATTGTGTATAATTTTAACCGGAGCATGTCTTTGCGGACTCGTCATGTACGCCAATTATGCAGATTGCGACCCGTTTACTGACGGAAGAATTGATGCTTCAGATCAGGTTTTTATATAAAATTATCTGCTATTTTCAATCGATAACAAAAAGTCAACTTAAAATATCATTGAAACCTGTTCTAAATGTTTGTTGAATAGGATTTGAGAGTGAGTTGCATACAAACAGCAATAAGATGAACAACATCAACAACACAAACCACAACAACAGCAAAACAACAACAAAACATCAACAGCAACAACATCAACAGCAATAAAAACATCAACAACAACAACAGCAGCAACAACAACAACAACATGAAACAACCAGAAAAAGAGTTAAATCTGTTGGCCTTTCCTTCAAATAAGTATTTGATAATTGATTATTAAACCCAAACTTTAAGGTCCGTATGCACAAAAGATTTAGGTCCGTATGCACAAAAGAGTTAGACCGGGTCTAAAGTTAGACCTGGTCTAATTGTAATTTTGTCCCACCAGAAAAGACATTTTCCGTTACACTAACGCGAGGTATTTTGTATTTATTTTGAAATTTGTATTTAAATCTTTGAAATTTGCTAGTTACTTTACAAAGAAGTGTGAATAACTATCAATTTGAGGCAAAACTAATTTTGACTTAGACCAGGTGTAACTTTAAACCTGGTCTAACTTTTTGTGCATACGGACCTTAGACCTTGACTGAGTGTAATTTAGTTCAACCAGAAAAGACATTTTTCTTTCCATTGATATGAAGTATTTTATATTTTGTATTTAGTTTGAAATTGCATTTTAATCTTTAGCATTTGCTACTTACTTTATGAAGAAAATGCAAACAACTGTCAATTTAGGACAAAACTAATTTTGACTTAGACCAGATCTAACTTTACACTTGTCTAACTTTTTTTTGTGCATACGGACCTTAATATTACGCCAAGACCAGGTTTACCCCGTGTGTTTGTTTGCTGTTTTATTGCCAATTGACGTTTGTATTATAGTTTGATGTATGGAATGTAAAGTATTGATTTTTCTACATCAATTTTTAGAATTGAAATTAATTTGTGGTATGAAACATTATTTACATGCACATATTAAAATGCATTTCTCATCCGGTCTTTTTCTAATATTTGAAAAAAAATGCCGGTGTCAAAGGAGATTTAGTTCCTATAGTCCGGGCCGTCTCTATGAACCATAGTCGGACTACAAAACTGAGCGGACGTCCGGATTTTGGCATCTAAGATCAGTGGTCTTCACCCTGTGGACCCTTGACCCTAGGAAAAGACGTCCTTGCTTTAATGTTCCTAGCTATATAGCTTAACAGAACAATATTTCCTAGCGGACTATAGTGCCTTTTACACCAGTGAAAGTAGCCATTGTACCTTGCATATTATAGTCCTATTTGTCACGCAATATGTATGAATGAGTACAGATTGTTAATAAAGTGTGATAAATGGAATGAAAAAAGCAGGATAGTCGTCAATTATCGCTTCCATGCTCTAGCGGAAAGTTCTATGACTTACGACGTAAATAATCCAGGTTCGAGACCAATTTTTTTAAAAAAATTATTATTTACTTTCATTTATTTTTTCTTTTAAGTTGTGAAGGTATCGAAATTTGATGTTACGGAATTTGCGGAATATTATTTCACATAGTTATCAAAAACGGAAAAATTCAAAGCCCTTGAACAAATAAGATTCTACCATCATGGTGGAGGCGTGCGTCAATTTCGCACTTGTGCCATAGATATTACTGAAAAAGGTTTTTAAATTCGTCCGAAAAAAATAGTCGTTTAAACTCAAAACGTATTTCTCCAATGTTCCATTAGAATTGAGTTGATTTCTAAAAATGTCTCATTAAATATCCTTAGCTTATTATACTCGCATTACATAAGAAATACACGCAGTCTTAATAAAGATATTTTAGATAAGTATTCTTCTTTACATATTTATCAAATATGTAAAATAGAATTTTGGATATGGTACCTTATAAAAATAAAATAGGAAAGCAATTTGTTTTTAAAGTGAGTGGTCTGTGTAGTTTGATATGGTGTTTTCGATCACAAGGCCTAAACCATCTGATTCAAGATTTTATTAAAATTTACTCCAGCGGTTTACAGAATATCTTTGGAAAAGGGGACAACGTTAAACGTAATTTTTGCATGAAAAGGTAAAAAAAAGGATAAATAGAACTTTCACAAAAGTTTCATTACACAAAAAGTAATGGAAAAGTAAATATAAACTTCAAGTACATAAAATTAAAGAAATAGTTAAACATAACCTACTGTACATAAAAGGTTTTTTTTTTCAATGTCAAAGATAAAACATAACATTCACGTGTACAGAAAGGTAAATGAAAGTTAAACATAACTTTCTCTTAGTCAGAGGTGGGTGATCCTGTTTGGTATTTACACAAAAACGTCCGGCCCTATCGTGATTTACTAAATCAGAAAGCCTCAAAATTCATTAAATTAAAACCAGAGTTTTACATTTTAGGTGTTCGACGAGCATGTATAGTGTCAAGACTGAAAACAAAAGGATTTAGCCATGTGGGTTACAACGTCTGGTTGCTTCCAATGTATTCCCGCAAGGTCTTGTCGTGCATTTGTTTGCTTACACCAGGAGTAGTTTACAGAATAAACTCCATGCTCCAACAGTGGACGGACCAAGAGATGTTGCGTGTCTGTGGTGCTGTTCCCACTTGCAACGAAAGGTGGTTATCTGTATTCTGTATCTGTCAGCTACTGTAAATCACCTGGTGTGGCTGTCCCGTACAGGTGACGCTGGAAGGGGCTGGATGCATAATTTTAAAGTGAGCTTATGCGCAATGGTGGCGAGGGCAATGGAGCTCAAATGAGTTTAAAAACGGCAACAATTGCGTTAGCTGGTCCTGAGGTAGTCGGGGAAGTAATTCCATTCTGGTATATAGTCCATGGGTAGAGTGAGTGAAGCATAGCGTGTTCTTGTTGGTCTTAGGCGATCGTATAGATGAAGCTGCCATGGTGTTGTCTGGTGTTTGGTTTGGTTGTAGTTGGTCTTTCTGGTTGGTGCATGGAGAGCAGGATATATGGAATGGGGCCATGAGTTTCTTTGTAGATGGTACATAGTCGGGGCTTTAATGGTCTTATGTCGAGTGGTTCCCATTCAAGCTTGGGTAGCATGTCGGTGAGTTAGTTTTTTGTGAGGATCCCATATCGTCGGGCAGTATTCTAGGAGCCGACTAAGCTTTGTAGCAGCTTCTTTAAGTGGCTTGTCACAACAGCGAAATGGTTATTCTAAGTAGACTCAGAGTTCTCTTATGCTTTGGCGGCAGTCTGATTTATATGTTTATTCAAGAAGGTCAGTAGATTACAACTCCACTCCTAAATAAGGGTAGTGTTTAACCTCTTCAAGTAGAGTGTCTTCCATATGATAACGATTAATGAGTGGGTTTCTTTTGTGATGAGTATCCTCATTGAGAAACATTTTTTGTGATTAAAGCCCATCTGCCAGGTGTTTTCCCATTGCAAATGTTATCAACATCATCCTGGAGGATCTTTGCATCCCCCCAAAAATGGTGTTTGTATTTCCTATAAACTATGCAGTCGTCTGCAAAAACGGTCTAAAACATGGATGAGAGGTAATCTGGCAAGTCATTGATATAGATTAAAACAGCAAGGGGCCCAAAACTGTCCCCTGAGGAACGCCAGACTCTACTGGAGACTCAGAAGATGGATTCTCCACCAACTACAACCTTCTGATGACGTTTGTTGAGGAAGGAGTCGATCCAGAGTAACTATTGTTGCGATTCCACCTGATTGTAGTGTTTTGGTAGGAGTCTATACGATGGACGGGACGGTTTGTGTTCAAACGCATGCTGAATCCATTATGATGACGATCAGTTTGGATCCGATTATCCAGATTAATATTGAGGTCGTTGGTCAGAGCGTTTCACATGAAACGTCCCTTTCTAAAGCCGTGTTGTTGGTCAGCTAGGATTTCCATGTTTCTCTAAGTGGCCCATGATGTGTTTTGGAGAAGTGTTCTAAAAGTGAAATGATAGAAGGAGAGACACTGGCGATAATTGCCGGCTGAGCGAGTGCTTTTTTTTTTGTAAATGGGAGTGTGTTAGCTTTCAACCAGTTCTGCATGAAGAGTTCCAGTGGAAGAGTGATTTTTGGATAAAAGCTTTTGAGATCGGTGCAATACTTGTTGAACACGATTTAAAAACACGAGCAGTAATGTTGTCAGGCACGGCTTGCCTTATTCGGATTTAAATCATTGAGTAATTTTTCAATCATCGTGTTGATTTCAAGATCGTGAATATCAGGAATACTACTTTGTCCAAGATCCGGGAAATATGTGAGTCTTTCTTGAGTAAAGACGGAACAGAATTGACGGTTCAGGGCCTCTGCTTTTTCCTTGGCTCCAGCTAAGATACTAACAGCGACATTCAAGGGAGACACTCCAGACACTTCTGTCTTTTTGGATTTAACAAACTCCCAGAAGGGCTTAGGATTATCCGATGATGCTGTTCTGATCTGCTTCCAGGTAACCTCACTTCTACAGGGAGACCTTAGATGAACCGATTCTGGTTCCCAACTTGTTGAGCCATCGCCATTCAGCCCATGAGGAGCCAGCACCAGGTGGAAGATGCGGACAGAATACAGTAACACACAATTGAATTGAGATTCGTGGTTTTTTTTTCAACACTCGTCACTTTAGGAGGAGTCATTCTATATGCCAGAGGGGGAATGAAGGATTTGAGAGGGAATCCGAAAAAAAAAAAATGTGGGAGATAACAGTATTGTAAAATTCCCAATTTTATAGTAAATTTATATATGATTTATTATAGTTTCTGTTTTCTTTGACATATAAATTTGTAACTTTCCGTAAGATTTCCTTTTTTTCCTATATAGACTTGCCTCAAAGGCCAAGTCTTTCTTAAAGCCAATTGTCTTAAATGACTGAAATGATAGTTGAACCTTGTAATTAATACTAAGGTGACGCACTGCTTTTTTTCCTTTTCATTTTTTTTTTCATTTGAATAAAATACCTTATAATTCTATAGGCTTATTTTTTGTATTCTTCACTTTTAAGATATTTCTGCACCATTCAGTGTATTAAAGTGACAGGAGGAGATTATTTTGAGGATACGAATTTCTCTCAAATTGCACTGGATCGCTTGTAGACCACCTACCAAAAACGTTTCGAAGGTTTATTGGACAAACAAGTACAAAAGAAAACCGCAAACCTTGTTTTGAACTTGCCTAACTATCGTAATTTTCCCATAGAACACCGTGCTTTGGCTTTCTGCAAGTTCTAAATCATCATCTTATTACATAAAGACGGCGTATTCGGCTTATTCACTTCAGGTGTGATCTAATACATTGGAAAGCATTCCAAATATGCAAAAAACCCGGGTTCGACAAAAATTGGGGGCGCTTCTTTCTGGAAATCTCCTCATGTCTCTTTAAATTTTTCAATATAGCTTACTGCACAGAAGTTACTGCACATAATTGGTTTACTGGAAACTGATGAATTAAGTTCTTACAAAATGGTCTATTAATGATAAAAGACCTATGCCATGGTTGGCCGGGATGACAAGGAACTCATAATCCGCTTTTGCGCTAATCTTCTACAGGTTGGATGCCCAAATAAACGATTAGTTTCGTTATATGTATATTGATATAAGAATGCATATTATTTCTCTTATGCTGTGATAAGTAATAATATTTTGCAGTGTCAAATAAGTACGTTTATTTAAATAAATGTTTTCATCCTGACGCTTCAAATGAAACACTTGGTTTAATCTTGAAGTAGGACTTGAACGAAATGCTTGTCTTCCATTCACACAGCACACACGTAGCTTTATTACTGTACATTGATATGAGTATTACATGTGGCCATTAAAATAAATTCTCTTACCTCTCATGGCGAATGGACAGACCTAAAACTTTTAATGAGGTCTCACTCATTTTGAAATCTACTAGTGAGGTGGATAAGTAAAAATTCATTACAATTATGAAAAAAGGTTATATTTTCAAAGTAATATATAGATGTTAGTTTGTTTAGTACAGAACGTTATAAATTTCTTTTGGTAGATTATGACAAATTTGGTGCTTTTACCGTAATTCAAAAAATATCCTCTATTTACCTCACTATTTCGAAGATAAACGTTCGTTTAACTAAACAGTTTTAACAACTTTTTTTGGAATATGGGCTTTGATCTTGTACTTGAGAAATCTGTGTTATACGCCATGTACAAAATAGACGACAGTGAAAAGTGAAATCGGCATTTCAATTTGAACATTGCTCCCTCGACCCAGTGAGGATGTTAAATTCAAGACTGTGAAGTCATATTGTACTGAATTAGCACTAAAGTGGATAATTTTACTAGTTTCCCCTCCCCCTAGAAATTGCACAAAACCGACACATCAGAATTGTTTTCAAATGTTATAAAATGACTGATGTGTATTTTATTATGTCTGAATATTGTTTCATACCACACCTAAGCAAAGGGTATTTTGAATCAATCCCATGATACATAGCAATGTGCCGTACTTGTACTAAACACATGTCAGTACCAGAAGATATTTCATAATCATGTTAAAAATCCCTAAGTGCTAACGCTTTGTGGGCTAAAATGAACGTTAAAGTCTGGGCTTTATGTGTTAAGAATAGGATTTTTATGGGATCACATGATCCTATTGAATTGAAATTTCCAACTTGTGTATTGTGGTTTTGACTCAAAACACCCTCTGACACCCAAGATACCATAGAATTTCTTTTAACATGTTCTCTATGTATTCAGTTGCTACCATACTTAGTAATGGATATTCTAGGCGGCTATCCAGGGCTACCGGGTATTTTTGTGGCAGCTTTATTCAGCGGTGCTTTAAGGTGGGTAGATATTTACGGGGAAGTTTTGGATAGTTTTTGTTAAGATGAGATAAATACGTACTAATATGTTTATAGCCAGCATTGTTAGACGATAATCTTTTACAATATTGACAAGAATTCGAACGAGAGATTTGTGGACAACCGTATATTCATATGTAGTGATTTCATATAGAGAGACCAATAGATTTCTTACCTTGTCTTTGGTTACAGAAATGCTTGGTTTAAGAATAATATTTTATGTTTTTGACATTCTTAAAAGAATTTCAAAAACATAAAAAAAACATAAATACTGTTCAAAACCAAAATATCCCTAATAACACAGATCTCTCTTTGGGGGACTTGTAATGTCCAAGTACAATGGCGTCATCGACACAGAAAAAAATTCAAATGCAACTGTCGGGGGAATATCGTCGGTCGACACTTTAATGTGTACAAATTAAAGGTCATTTATGTGATGTCTAAAAAATGCCAAATTAAAAACATTGCTCACCATAATGCTTGTTTTTACATAAAAAATTAATATCCAGTATTTAGGGCAAAAAGTCTCCACCTGCAATAGCTGCCAGTTTTTAAATTTGGCAGGTATAACACCTAATAACAACACAATTGACAAATGGCAGCTATTGCAGATGGAGCCTTCTTGCAGTAAACCATCGATATGAACTCCTACTTACAGTACTGTATCTTCCGGTCTCAACGCCTTGGCGGCTGTTGTTGCAGAGGACTTTATCAAACCTAGATTTCAGCCTAACGAAAGACTTTACACATTCATCACGAAAGCATTAGGTCAGTGTATTTTATATTCTTGTTAAGAGATCTTTTGAATTAACACTTAAGTGTATAAGGGGGTGGGGAGGTCCATGTGGACCCGACATTTTCTTCCGCCATTTTTTAACGGTAAATTTTTTTGCCCAATTTTTATGTAATTGCCTAAATATCTGGAAAAATGCAAATCGGCCATGACTTATGCTAATTAGCATAATTAAGCATTTTAAAATTATTCTAAATTTTTTTGCCTCTTAAATCGTCTCGAGTAACTTTTTTAATTTTTTATTTCAGCAATGTAAATTGTATTTGTGTTCGCCTACTATGGGCCAAATTTTATGGAAAAAGTCCTTCGGGAAAGTGGTTTTTCGTTTTTTGGAATATGGGTGCACGTTGCAAAAATCGGTTTTTGGACCGCCATTTTGAATCGGTACAACTGATTTTCATTTTTTTCTATTATGTGGTCGTGTTGATGTACCCCATCAATGACCAGAGTTTTGGTAAAAATTTCCACCGGAAAAAAAATGTTTTCAGGGGGAGGGTCCATGTGCCCCCTCCCCCTTATACACAAACGGGAGTGCACAACACCTTATACACTTAAGTATTAAAATGGGTTGTAAGGTCAAAAATAAGCAACATATTGAATATTATATTGAGCGGGCATTGCGCGAAAAAAGTATTTTATTGATAAAATGCACGAAAACTTCACATAATATTTATTGACAGAAAAGACTCAAAAATGGTATATCCTCTCCATCACCCTGTGATTTCCTCCTATGCCAGAGATATGAACCTTATCGAATTATTTACATTGAAATTATTGTAATAACGTTTTCATATACTATAGTCCGGTCGCTCGCCACATTTTATGTTACCCATGCTCGTACTTGTGAATTGAATACGTCCCTTTCCGCGTTTAGGGTGTAAAAAACACCCCCTTTATTGTGATATCATGACTCTTGTTTAATACAAAACACGAATAGTCAGTAAAATGACGCACGAAATATGGTGGGCGTGGCTTCAAAACTCAACCGTTAGTTGACCGGCGCGCCGCGGCGGTTTATGGTGGCTGAACCTTGTTTCGTTGTTTAGAATAAAAACCAGTGTGAACCGGATATAACCGGACCCAAGCGGCGCACCAAAATTCAATATGAAAGAAAGCCCAATTGCTGCAGACTCTTGACATCAAACAACCCTTTTTTAGATTTTCGCGAACTTTCCAAATGAAAAAGTACTTTTTGGTGGTTTTGCGAAAAACAAATCGAAAAAATTGATACCTCTTGTTAAAACAATTGACTTTCATCTTTCACATATTTTCCACAGTGTTGGCATACGGTTTGTTTTGTATTGGAATGTCATACATAGCCTCGACTCTAGGAAGCGTACTCTCGGTAAGATTATCACTACAATAACAAATTCCATAAGTGTAAAAACATCATGCCTTTGGGAGAACGTCAACAGAATTTAGCTTTCGCGTGGTGCAATACCTTTACTACTATACTGACTACTGCGTATCGCCCAACACTGCACAATACGAAAAATATTGGGCACTTGGTTATGCTAATGCAACTCGTCAGAGACCGGTCGAGTGCCGATTCGTCGGAACCATATATATCCAATATGGAATAAAGCCCAATCTCAATGTAACATCACCCACGTGGCGCAATTCTATTCCCATTGAAAAATGTGTTCCGACGGATCTGCAGTCAACTGTTCTGTCAAGCCGTTTTTAAGTTTTTGAAACAATTTTTGAGACAAGGGTTAAAATAGCAAATCAGAAACTATGTACATTTTAATTCAAGACATCCATATAGTAAAAGTTTTTCAATGACTATTCTTTTTTATTTACAGGCAGCGTTTAGTATATTCGGGATGGTCGGTGGGCCGCTTCTTGGGCTGTTTTCTCTCGCCATGTTCTTTCCATGGTGTAACTCACAGGTGGGGATATCAAATTTAAAATATTCATTCATTTGCTTTTAAACAACCAAACCCAACCAAATCACCATCTGTCCAACCAACCAGTAGACCAACCGTCCAAACAGCACATCAACCAATCACCCTAATAATTGACAAGCACACCGGAAATGTACTTGCCCCGTACTTGGGAGTGTACTTTTAAGTGTATCTCTCATGTAAAAATACATTGCAAGCATAATCGCAATGTACTTGAAGTGTACTTGTTTCTTTAAAATATACCCGGTACTTCAAATGTGCTTGTATTGCACTTTTACATACTGTGTTCTTAAAAAATATATTCTGCACTGTATTTGAAATGTACTTCGTGTAGAAATGTACTTGAGTGTAGATTTGAAACGATAACAAATACACTAAGTACAATCCAAGTACATTACTTGAGTTGTACTTCCAGAAATACAAAAGTACACTGCAGGCCCTACTTTAAATGTACTTCATACAAACATTCCTGGCATAGATAACCGGAATGATCAGAGTAGCCCAAGTTCAATATCGGTACATTCTTGGGTTGTAGCCCTACTTAAAACAAGTACAAAAATACAATTTTACTTCGCATAATTCTTGGCATGGGGATTTTGGAGAAAGAAGACACGGTACACTCCATGTACAGTGCTCGATTGTTTTGACGCGAGTACATAAAAATATAGCCAGCAATGAATGTACTTGCTCCAAATCCACGTTTCCATTTAGATTAGGTTGAATCTCTGCTTTGTTTGGCAATGTCGTTGCTGGTTATCGCAGGCACATAGGCACCAGCTGTCATTGTTTATTGTTTAAAGAGTTGTTCACCTTGGAAAGTTGGAAATCAGTTGGGACATGCGATTGAATATGAGTGAAGTCATGTGCCAACCAATCGAAATTTTCAAAAACGGCGTCACTCGTCACTTTTACGAACGAGAAGCGTTGACAAAACGATCTTTAAAAAAAAGTAGGTGAAACATGTGCGAAAGTGGTTTTTGCAAAAGAATCAGTATAACAACCGTAGCATGTAAAAATGTACAATCCCACCAATGTGCTTGGCACAAGCACAGTGTTACCTTTTAGAAATCATTTGGTATACTTTACGTACAAATCTATTTCATATTTTTAGTAGTCCACTAGTCCTTTTTTAATTTTGGCGGCCATTTTTGAATTTGGCATAATCAAGATGGCCCTCACTTAATTTCAAACGGACAAGTTTCGTATGATGAAACCGCTTAAAAACTTTGACAGGAAAAATGGCCGTTTTGCCTGGCCAGGGACCCACTAGACGATCATGCATTGTCTAGCAATGGGCTAATTCCAAAAAATGCCCCACCCCATAGAGGGCAAATTTTTTGTTCACAAATATCTGGAATTCCTGGCTATCTTTCATGAATTTATCTGGAATTCCGAAAAAAAAAAGCCCCCCCCACCTCCGTAATTTACCAGGAATTCCAGACAATACCTTCCGTAAATTTCCAGGAATTCCAGACTACACTGTAAAAAAACTTGGAATTCCCGCAGAGGAATTTGGTTAGGGTATAGAAAGTGTTGAAAATATTGAATTTTTTTTTCCGGATTTTCCTCTGAAACGTAAAAACGGAATTTCCTCACCCTCTATCACTAAAATGGCTGGAATTCCCCCCCCCTAATTAGATATTAAATTCTGAATTCCAGCTTTCAAAAGTGACAAAAGTCTGGAATTCCGGCGCTCTCTATGTGGGGGGGGGGGGGGCCTTTTTTTCTGGAATAGCCCAATGTGACGTATTATCTCGCCATTATTCTTCTTCACCTAGGGTGTCAGCAACAGCTTATTAGCCGGACTTGCCAGTTCTTTTTGGGTAGTCAATAGGACATAGTAAATTCCACCACGACTTTCCTCTTCTATATTTACCAACGGCAAACTGTACAAATTAACCACTGCATCGCCCCTTACGGACACTGATGACGAAAACACCACTGAGCCAGTACCACCGTAAGTCATAAAGGAAGCGGTCATTACTTCTGCCAAGGGCCCCGGGGGGAGGGGGGGGGCGTTAGAAAATGCATCCTAAACAAGTAATTTTACGGACTAAAAACTATCTCAAACAAATATTTTTGTCGTTGTTGCTACCCTAAACAATTATTTTGTCACTTTTTGCTACCCTAAACACAGTAGCAACGCATGATATTACCCTGTATTATCTGGTTGCTTTCTTCCGATTTACAATATTGAGATTTTGATCTATGCTAATTTGGTATTAATACCCTAAGCGTACATTCGCCGCTTACATCGCGTGTGAAAAAAGAGACCCTTTGTACGCGTTTTTTTGTTCACGCATCATATCACCTTTTAATACAAGTGCCCCCCACAGATAGGAGAATGGAGGGAATACCCCTGCGCGTTCCCCTGCTCCGTTCACAGAATTTGTATTCCCCTAATATTATAAAGGTTTGCATTTAAAAGTTAGCCCCCCAGGCTTGATGAACATTCATCCATGCCCCTTATGGGAAAATCCTGATCTTCCCTAAAATGAGCGAAAAAAAGGAAACACTTTGGAATCTTCTGGGCCTTGCTAGCAAATATAGGCCGCTTGCACGAGAAGTCATAGCTAACTTCGCCAGACTGTCCTCCAGAAACAACCCAAGGTGCAGAGAATACAAAAGAATCACCGCGGAAATTCTGACAGTTCAGGCGAAGAGGTGTACGCATTGTATCTCTCGCATGTTGGATTGATCTGGAGGGCAAACAAAAGCCCATTTAACAAATTGTACCTCAATATAAACAGATCCATTATCAGGTTTGGGAAAGAAGGTTGAAGATGTTTTTCTTAGTTCGGAGGGTGCTGAATGAGAATTTTTTGGTGCCAACCTCTGGGAAAATTGTGGGGAACTTGGTAAAATAAGGGGTGATAAAATTCGTACAGGGGTAATTGATCAAGTCCAATTGTGTTTAAATGTAAACCAATGATTTTGTTATTATAGGATAAAAAGGCTATAGTTGTAAGATTAGGTGACATGTGACGTCACGCGGGGCAACGAACAAAGCACTTTTTTTTTTTGGGGCCCCCCCCGGCAGTATGCGTGAGTACATGCAAGGGGATTGTACTTTCAAGACACTATCAGTGTTGAAAAACATTGATAAATTTGCAGGGAATCGATTCAACTAGTGAAGGTAAGTCTGTAGAAATGCTCATAAGTTACTTTTCCAGCTGTAGAAGGAAAGATAAGGAAGAAAACGGCAACGGTTCCAAGATACGATTCTCTATTCAATTACGTGTGTAGTAAGTGTCCGTTCGGACAGTTAATGACTAAAATAACCATTATGTCTAATTAGGTTGCTTCTGAGTCTTATCATTGCAGGTATGTTAGGATTACCTGTACTTGTTACGGACATGCTTAAAATCTTATTTCTGATGATTTTTATCGATTTGCTGATTTAGCAAAGCACTGATAGTGTCATTAAAAGCTCGCGCTCAATCAGGCGTGATGAGGCTATTGATTGCTATAACTATATGGGCATATTATATAGACCGATTCAATAGCAGCCATGTTGGTGGACAAGATAGACGACTTCCAGTACTACAATACATTCACCTTGTCCATGATCCCTGTGCAATCGCTAACATGGGATCGATTGAAGCTTATGTATGGGAGTCCGGGAATGTATGCATCTTGTCACCAACTACGGCGGTACGGAAAGATGAGTTCTGGGTCAACGACTTCGAAGATATATCTATTAGTAATGCGCGAGAGATACACTTATCAGTCCGTCATAGCGAATGCATGCTAAAGAAACTAAATCTCAAATATCTCCGGAAAAACGGAAGGGTTCTATGGAGATTTTGCATCAGAGGGTTTACTTGGTTTGTTTTGGATATGTATCGTAATTGGGTTGAACTTATGGAACCTAGCGAAGAAATTGAACGTTTTGTCGGGTACTCGGTGCCTCGCAAACACGGAAAAGTTAACACGCAATCGTACGTGCCGCCATCCCTTTTTCCCCACAATGCCCTTCTGTATTATTCATCTTGAGAATTTTCAAGACGCTGCGCCAAACTTTTTTTCAAATTTTAGAAACAGGATATACGTACTTACCGGACCGCCGTATACACCAACATGTCTGGTGGCTGACTCATATTGAATACGGTATATTTCTCGCACCTGAGTTAGACAAGGCTAACTGTTTGTAAACATTGACTGTCAACTCATCTAATAGGTCCCACATTTTTGTGTTCTTATATTTTACTACTAAAGTGCTCGCTGTTGTCGAATTGTACAAAAGGCCTAATCTCTGTTACCTGATATTTAAGGTTTCATTGGTAATCCATTTCTGCCCACTATTTCTGCCCGTTGTGACAAAAACCGATATTTTATTAAACACAGTGTGTTTTGTCAACGTAACCAATCTGTTATTACGTTTGTACATTAATACATTGATCTCCAAACCTACAAAAATTTTTCACTTATCTTGATTGGTATTTTGTATTGGGTGGGCAAATAAATCGGGCACGGTGTGAACATCAGAAGTCACACACGTGACCGAACTTTACCCCCCCCCCAATGACAACTAACCAATCAAGCAAAAGTGAAACATATTTGTTGGTTTTGGACTGAATGTGATGTAACAAGATGCGGTCACCGCGGGGGATTCGTGGAACGTGGTTTGGTGGGTTGTGAATGTGGTACTTTGCAGCCCGTTTTGGGATGGGACATGAAGGAATGACTAATTGGTAACTGATCCAATGAATAAGAATGGTCCTTTAATTTTGTAATGATGGAAGGTCTGGTATTTCAGTATTGGTAACTGATAACTATACAGAATATACCTTTAACATGCCCGCGACCCATGAGAACTGATTAAAATGTGTGATGAAATGATAGAGGGCTTTATGCATATTTACACCGCCTCATTGTATTTTTGTATTGATTATATATGCCTTGAACACGCCCTGGACCTATGGGAGCTATGAATAACACTTCCTTGGCCCAACGGCAGCCAATAAAAATAAAAAAATGGGGATTTTTGGGTGATTTTTAATAGCTGTGAACTGTGTCTACGGATAATATTCTCCAATGGTTGTATTTTGTGTCAAATATGATATTTCACTAAGGACAAATTGTATTGAATAAAAATGCAAGTAAAATAAAAATATGTCACGGTCCATTGCGACCGCTAGTGTCACCCGTAGTGCGGTTGTGAAATGGGTCGAAGTTGTGACATGGATTTTTGTGCACCATTGGTGACAGATGTTTCTAACCAGGTGATCATGATGGTCTATCGTCAGGTGACCATGAGGTCACTTCAAGGTGACATGAGGTTGACACCAATGGTCCCGTGGGGTGCACAAATATACAAGGTCACAAGGTGACATGAGGTCACCCCAACATGCTCCCAACGCACCCACCCTTCCCCCTTCCCTGACAACCAGCCCCTCCCGTCGCCACAACCCCACCCGACCCCTCCCCGACACTATTTTGAATGGGCCAACGTCATGTGAGGTCACCAAAGTCACATGCGGTCACCAAGGTCACGTGAGGTCACCAAGGTCACGTGATGTACATGAGCACCAAGTAACAGGGTCACCAGTCAAACCAACCTGATCCCACCTCGACGCACACACCCGACCCCCCCAAGCACCCACCCCGGACGCAACCCCCCGCCACCTCCGCAACATATCCCACCCCTCCCTGACGCACCCACCACACCCCCCACACGGCGGCCCCCAACCACCACCTGCCCCCCCATATGTTCACACAAAAGATGGATGGGTTAGTAGTTTTTCATGTATCAAAGGAATTTTGCACACCGATGTACCGTTTTAGCGATAACAGCAATTATGCCATATTTCTTAGCTCAGTGCGCATACCTAAGCCGACATGTATCAGGAACTTTAAATGGCAGAAGATGCACACCATAAGGGTTTTTGCGGAGTGAAGACTTTTACATTTCCGAGGGTTAACATTTATAAAATAAAGTGATTACGCTGATTTGGCATATTTAATAGCTCATTTGCATATGTAATTGCCCGAAATTATGCCCACATCTAATCAGGCGAGAACTCTTAACGCTCCTTCACCCAGTTACCTCATTATACGGCATTACGGAACTCCAGATATTAATTGCACACAAGCCTTGCGGGAAAGGGTTAACATTTGACCGGCCAAAGGATCACATGAGGTCACCAAGGGCACATAGGTCACCAACATGTCACCACAACCCGTCCCTACTTTTACAGTTACATCATCGTAGGCCCTACAAACGCATGGAAAACGTGCAACTCCAATTGGCTTGCCCCAACCATGACAAACGTATAAAATAGAAGCCCACTCACAGGCATGATGCGATCCCCGATGTCGATGATATCAACATGAATGTGCTAGTCTGGCACCTACGGGGCCATATATTATATCCACAGCGATTTTTGGTCAAATGCTAAAGTCAATCCTCTAAAACGCCTCGGCTTCACTAAGTTTACTAGAATAGGTCGAAAAGACGGTCTATGTGAGCATTGAGTCTTCGTCACCCTTACGCACACTTCGCACGTCCATGTTTTCTAGGATCAGAGTGCATCCCTGTTGAATTACTGATTTTATAGCTATAATACGGTTCCAGTCAAACATGCCAGCATATCTCGCACACTTCTGGATTCGCCTCTATACTTTCAATTTCTTCCACTATCTATCTATCTCGATTTCATAGGCACTTAGCACACCCCCTCAATGATAGAGGTCATTGTTATCGCCGCCGGGGCCTTTGGGTTTACACTCACGGACTTATTCCTTTAAATTCTATAAAAAAAACCACACACACGGCTCTTCCTGAGTGGACTTACTACACCCTTTTGCTAACCGATGGAATTGCACAAGGTATAGGCGCTCTCGGGGAGTAACGGGATATCTGAATCTAATTGGAAAGTCGGATTCGTAGAAAGAAACCCGCCTCATATTGGTTAAAGAACACACCATATGGTAAAGAAAACACCAATATGGAATATGGGGCATTCTGGCTAATTTATACTCAAATCTGGTTTTTGAACAGTTTTTAATTATCGCCTATGGGGTTCCGGGTCATTGAAGTGTTGGGTTTCCATTGAAATGTGATCGCTGAGCTCGACATCGACGCTGACCAGCGAGGTATACTTAATATAGCGAAAATGTGTCTTACCAGCAGGAAAATGTGTCTACGCTCGAAGCGTTTGTGGGGATTCGTTCCACGGAATCCAAAAAGAACAAAATTGGTTACGTTGGCAAAACAGCATGGGTTGAAAGTCAAAATTAATTGGTTTTAGGTCACAAAGTGACGAAGTGGAAGGGACCTCTAACAGATTCAGAAAAGCTACTTCTTCCGGTCCATGCATTGATTCCTGATCATAGACTCATCAATCTCACTAAATACAATGAATGAACACCTAATTAATTATACAAGGGCTGTCTTTTAGGTCGGCGCTTGTGGACTGGGGTATGGAATGAGTTATCGGTGGTATAGCGGCGTCGCCATATCTACGTTATCATCGTTCGGTTTATTACAAGTTTTTTAACAGTGTATGTGTGATTGAGCTACAGTATACATTATGTGTAGGGCATGAACGAGAATCCCATTCTCGAAGTTTGGGGAAGAAGACTTGAAGATGTTTGTAAGCTTGAGGTGCTGAATCAGAATTTTGAGTCCAACTCGGGAACAATTTGGGGAACATTAATTCTTATTTAGGACAGTGGTTTTCAAAATTCAAGTCAAACTTAATTGCACACCAATACATTGGTCATTAAGGATATACCTAACAGGTATGTTTGATCGGTTCCGGCCTGTAGTTAAACAGGTAAGCCCTATGTTCCGATTTATGTGTTTCATGTTCTCTATTTGATATGAGAGCCTGGCATGTACACACTACACCAAGTACCGTGGGAAACAAACTTGCGGTTTTGATTTTGATGCTAGATGCGATAATGCATAGTGCAACGCCTATTAACTACGTGATAAGATCTGATAAAACGGTAGGTTTTTTATCTGTATCTTGGAGAAAGAAAAGGATTTGAAAGCTGAAATTCGGACGACAATGAGAAAAATATGGCATTTCATCTGATATCAAATTTAACTACCGGGTAAATCGGGGTGTCCCAAAAGACGATCGGAACACGAACCTTAAAATTCAAGGCATCCCTGAGGAAAAACTGACTCAGTGCCCGATTTGTTGAAACTGGTGTCAATTGTTCGTCTTGCCTAGTTGACAATGTTTGCATTTGGTTGCATATTCATTGGGACAAAATGTAACAAGGGTCAAACATGCGTTATAGGTCTGCGCACCAAAATTAAGCTCAAAATTTGTTTCATAAAGCTGTCACCGAGAATTAAAATGCATTCTGCTCATATGAGCAGAGCAATAATCTGCACTGTTCTATGCTCGTCCACATCAAAGGTCAGAATACCTTACAAACACAAAAAATGAGCGTGGGCACAAAGGATCTGAATTTATATATAAAAAAGATTTAATGATTTTTTGTAATTGGTTTGTTCAAGAATTTGGTAGGTCCAAAAACAAAATTACATAAAATTACACACAATATTTAGATTATAATACTTAAGCACGACTCAGAGATTCCTGAGGAGGGCGCCTCATTCCCAAAAAATCGTGTTTTGCATGTAAATACTGCTGTCTATATAACTAATCACTGTGTGAAAATTGCTAAGTTAAACTGAAATTCCGCAATAAAAATACAAATTGTTATAAAATTCCGGAGCGGGAATTTTGTTATACCACGTATTCTAGGCCCGTAATACTACACATAAATGTTTACTGCATCAAAACGAAAAAAAAAATTCGATTCATCTCAAATTCGGGAATTGTGATTTTAGGTTACTATCTTGTTCTAGTTGACTATTTTTCATTATTACACAAAAAAATTGTACAAAAATAATTATTTCGAAATCTCTGAGTCAGACTTTAAGAGTTTACTAGTGGCTGTGTGAAAGCATTGCAGTACAACGATGATATATCCTCAAGCGAAGACTCCAAAATGACAGCATGCAAAGTCACACTTAAAAATCCTAAGGTAATATTCCATGGGAATCTTTCAGTACTTGAGAAAACATTTGTCCAGCAGTTCAGACGACAAGGTAAGTCCTTCGAATGACACTAAATTCCACAGTATATCGTCTCAAGATAATACACCAATGATTCATTGTACACAATTTGGAATCCTATTTGATTCCCAAGCACTTTTGCTCAAAGACGACGCGTAGAATAAGTATCAGCAAACTTCGGCTCCATGGAATTATAAATCTGGCCACAGGTCTGCTACTCATTACAGATTAGAACTAGCTATGAAACTTCTAGCTACTTGATAGTGATGCTGGCAAATCAAACTCTTGCAACTCTGCTTTATGACAAATCATTTCACAAAGTTCCCAAGTCTTAAAAAAATAGATATTACCACACACAGCATCATGCATAAACATAACCTTGCACAGCTACACAGTGGCATTCACATAATAAAATTACCTCATACTTGATGAATCTACTTTACAGATATAACTTTATGGGGGAATCCCAGATCAGGGCAAGTTTGATTCAAAGCCATAACAAGTGGCCTCCAGTTCTAGTTTACACTTGAGGAATTCCACACCAACTCTTGCATGTGAGTAAAAATAAACAGGGGCATTTGACACAAAACAACACTTAGGGAACCCCTGCCCCCAGCCTCTCTTTTTTATCAAAGTACTTTCCCATGAGAAATCTTCTCAAATAAAATTGAGGAAATAATACTTTAATAAAAATTAATGAGGTTAATAAAGATCAAAACACACTGTTTAATTAACCAAATCTGAGCATTGGATGTCTGCTCCAGGCTGACCTTGAACATATTATTGCTTAGTAGCTGCAACTAAAGGTCAGAACCTAGAAATTAAAGTCTTTATGAACTCAGAGATTTCAGAATATAATTTTGTAATATATTAATTAAACAAAATAGTCAAACTAGAATAAAAGAGAGTCACTAAGAATGATCAATTCCAAAGTTGAGCATGTATCGGATTTTTCGTTTGATGCAGTAACACATTTATGTGTATCTAACAGTGCCATCGGATACTGTGTATAACAAAATTCCGGATCGGAGTTTAAAACAAAGATGTATTTTTATAGGAAGGACTTGATTTGAGCTTAGCTAGTATATGGACAATCATTAATTATTTTATTAAAAAAAAACATGTAATTATAAAAAAAACACAACTTTGTTTGAAAATGAGGGACGCCCTCATCGGGAAATCTCTGAGTCAGCCTTAGGTACCTTTGGTATCCTTTCAATGAGTCAGATACACCGGTCAGATACATCTAAAAACAATTGATTGATTTCAAATTTATCCCGTACTAATTCTTAACCCCTTATTTATTGTCAATGTAAATGACCGGTTTAACTATGGCCATGACTTCCAAATGTAACACTGTACTAAAAATTAAATTCCCC
Source organism: Ophioderma brevispina (assembly GCA_023653785.1). Taxonomy (NCBI): domain Eukaryota; kingdom Metazoa; phylum Echinodermata; class Ophiuroidea; order Amphilepidida; family Ophiodermatidae; genus Ophioderma; species Ophioderma brevispina. The sequence continues at coordinate 154,410 of JAMKCH010008390.1, forward strand.
CAAAATTCCGATCAGTACCCTCAATAGAAACACACCTTAACTTTCTCCCAAACTTGAGAATAGGGATTATCATTTATAACCCTACTAGCTCCTACTAATAAAGACAAAATGAGCCAAGTGATGGTTATTAGATTTTTCCCTCCTTAGCACACGAGTACATCTTCTCATCGAATTGTTTTTCTTGCTATTCCAAAATATGTTCATGAGAATGATAATTTTTGGCATTTTGAAAAAAGGGGCAAAGTTTTGATCTATGATACACTGTAGATTTCACTGGCTTTTTGAAGGGGGGGGCGCAACAGCGTGGAAGGACCTCAAATAGGTGAAAATATGGTGATTTCATGTTTGGACAAGTGACTCGAAAGCACCTCCAAGACAAGCATGGTAGTCTGGTGCCCAAACCATCATTGTGGTTGTCTATAAATTGTGTTTGTGATTCCTTCTATTCAGGTGAACAAGATCCCAGGGAACTGATCCACGTCTTATCTCACCCTCTTTGATTATTTTGTGTTGCTTGCCGTCAAATGGCGAGCAATTGTGGTGTGGCGTACGACACGATGAAGAACATGTTCATATTTCAATGAAGAAAAATCTAAGGTAGGGATGACATTATTTTTTATAGACTATGCAATATGAGTAGGGATGGTATGTATAGGTGTATGTATGTATGTATAGTGTGTATGTATTGTAGTGAAAATCGATTATTAGGGACATTTTATGGAAATCTATCTATTAGAGGACATCCTTAATGGAAAAGTGAGGACCACTTTTATAGTCTCACATTTTGACATATTAGAGTTGATATCCTATATTGGAGGACATTTTTTAAATGTCCTCACCGTTTGGGTTGGGGGGTAGAGTTAGTGTTTAGGGTTAGGGTTTATGGTTAGAGTTAACCCAACTCTAACCAAACCCTAACCCGAGTCACTGTAGGGAGTAGATCACTCGGCTTTCGCCCTAAACCTAAGTCACGATAGCGAGTAGATCACTCGGCTTCGCCCTAACCCATAGTCACTGTAGCGAGTAGATCACTCGGCTTTCGCCCTAACCCTATAAGTCACTGGGCGAGTAGATCACTCGACTTTCGCCTAACCCCTAAGTACCAGGGGCGTATCCAGGATGACATACCCCAGGGGGAAACTGAAGATGAACTTTGGCGCCCCTGTGGGAAATTGAAAATGACGCGCCATACCACACATCTTCTTGTATATGCTAACATGTACAATTGTTTTTGAATTGTCGTCGGCAAATGGACAGTTTGTCGGCAACCCCTTCCCCCCAACATGAATGGTCTCGGGAATGCCCTTGCAAGTGATAAAATAACAGTGACAACTTCCCAACAAATAGTTTAATTAAATCAAAAGACACCAATTTAACGCCGAAAAACGTGGGTTTAGTTGTTAATGAATGAGTTGCAGCTGAATTTCCTTGATTTGCTTGAGCTATCTTTGAGGCTCAATTTGATTTTTTTTCTAATAATAATAATAATAATACAATTTGATTTTTCCTTTATGGGAGCCCTTTCTTTGACTTTTTTCGTACCCCTTTCCGTTTGACGCCTTTTATCTATAATCCTCTTTTTTAGATTTCCCTTTGCAACCCTTAAACCTTTTTTCAACCCTTCTTTTTTCGGTTTTGACGACCTTTTTTGTTTCTATATCCTCTAGCCAGTTTCAGTTGATTTTCGCGCCCCTTTCTATTGTTCAACCTTTCCTTTTCTGTTTTGACGCCCCTTATTTCTCTGTTCTTTCCATCTTCCTTTGTTCATTTTTGGCGTCCCTTTCCTTTCTCCTCTCGATTTTTTAGTTTTTTCTCTTTTTTTGCTGCACTTTTTGTTTATGAGTTCACTTTTCTTCCAATTTATTTCACCACCCCTTCGTTTCACTAATTTTGACTTTCTTTTTTTTCTTTCAAATTGCCCCAATGGGCATTTATTTCACTTGCAATTAAACACACAAAACATTCACACACTGCACCAGCAGGAATGCCTATAAAATATTAAACCTTAATGTCTAATATAAGCAAGTTACAGGTGAGTCAAATAAAAAACCCTACATTACAGGAAAGATTTTTCTTCAAGTGTTTTAAACGTATTTTTTGCTTCAATGTTTGCATGGTCTGTTACAAGATAAAAAAGGCTATCAGAAAGATTTTTATTTGGTGTCTTTGGGCTTTGGGTAAGAAACTATGTCAATTTTTGGGAGAGACCTAAAAAATCAGTTTGGCCGATTTTAGCCATACAAGCGGAGCGACTGACACCGACGTGTACCATAACACATTATAGTCTGAAAGGAACTTACCACATGCAATTTCAGATGTATCGATTTATTCTCGACAAAAACATATCAGTTTGTATGAAAATGGTTCTTTGTAACATAATATAAGTAAAAATCTTCAAAACAATTAAATTACCATGTTCAAATGAAGAGTTAATTTATTTAAATCACATTCCATATCAATGTTTCAGTTCATGAACATAATGAAATGCCTCAGAGATTTTTGCTTTACATCTCTAAGGTAAAATTTTGCAACAAATACAGTATACTCAGCGTCCATTAAATTGAAGAGAACTAAAGCTGAAGTTTTCTGTAAATAAATCGGAATGAAACATAAAATTCATTTCGCACTGCTGGTTTTCAAGCGGAATACAAACTTCATAGGTTTCATTTTGACTCCCACGTTTCATTGTAGGTTAAACCCATGAAATCTGCTGAACCAACGTAAACTTTGGTCTTACATTACAGCTATCTTGATTTCTTCAGTTGGAATTTGAAAATTTTTGTATTAGCATTTTATTTTGTAATCTCTGGGGATATTCTTTGGATATCCTTCAAATTACTCTCCAACCTTCTATTGTTCAACAATAATTGTGTTAAATGTTTGTTACTCAAATCTCTGCTGAAAACCATGTTACTTTATGTAAGCGATGGATCTTTGTTTGGCCTCAAAATCGGCCAAACACAATTTGAGTGTGCTATCTCAGCAAAATCGACGTAACTCTTTTCTCCAAAGTCAAATGAACCAAATAAACGTTTTCTGAAGCTGTTTATCCTTCTTTATAACGATAGCAAACATTTGAGCAAAAACAATTCTTAACTTTTTATTAAATTTTTTATTCTGAATGTAGGGGTTTTTTTACTCAAAACTTAATAGTAATAAACTACAGGTGTACAATCCTCACTACGACAAATTCTGTTTTAAAAAGCTTTTGCTTTTGCTGTTCTTATTGTGACTTTTTTGGCCGCCCCCTTCCTTTACTTATTTTTAATACATTCTTTTTTGTTGCACATTTTTTCGGATTTTCCCTTTATAATTTATCCCCAATTTCGCCCTAATTTTGGAGCTTCTTAGCTTTCCCTTACAGTTACATCCTTTTCGTTTGGCCATAAGCTTTTCTATCTCTTTCCCATTTAATTGTCCCCTCCCCCCTTCATTTCCCTTTCCTCCGATTCGAATCGCCTCCAATGTTTCTTTTCTTTTCCTCCTTTTCCTTTCTTCCCCTCTCCCTTTCCTTCCCGTTCTTCCTTTCCCCTTCTCCTTTTCCTTCTTTTTTTTTTCTTTTCCTTCCTCTTTTTGGCGCCCCCTTTGGCCACCCGGGGGAAAGCGCCCCCCACTTCCCCCAGGATACGCCACTTGTCACTGGGGCGAGAGATTCCGGCTTTCGCTCTCTAACCCTAAAGCCCATTATACAACACGGTCAAATTTTTTTGATTCGACTCAGTTGTCAAACGTTTGCCAGATTGTTCTGGTCATTAATCAAAATGCAATATTTTTCAATATACAGATCCAACCAACTTTCTGTTCAGATTTATTTCCAAAATGTCCATGTGTCAGGGGTTAACTCGGGGTAGACCACAGAGAGCTATAGGGATAATGCCAAAAAACATAGTAACATATTGTTCACTTTTGCATTTGGAGTTAAGACACTTCAGTGATTTGCTAATCAGCAAATCTAAAAAATCATCAAACAGCAGATTTTTAACAGGATGTAACAGTACAGGTATCCTAACAACATACCCTGCAAATGATAAGACCAGAAGCAACCTAATAAGGACAGAAATCGGAGATTTTAGTACATAAGTCCGTTCGGACACGTTACTACAACACGTAATTGCATGGAGGATCGTATCTTTGAACACGGTGGGCCGTTATTCCTTTTCTATCAATTCTACAAGCTGGAAAAAAAAATGGTAGTCTATGGAGCATTCAACATACTTATCCTTCACTTGAAGCATTCCGCACATTTCCAATATTTTCAATCACTGATAGTGTCTTTAGCATCAGGCTACATATGAGGCTGATCCCACATACATGACTGTAACTCTTTCATAACACACCCACACACACACACACACACACGACACACCCATCCACACACCCAACACACATCAAACACCACACCGATTACTATAAACTTTGACCAAACCTGATAAAGCATATTAATTTGACATCTTGTTCAATTTCACATGTGCCAACTCTTCTGCAGAACATCCACCTTTTATTTTGTTATGATAGTCCCTCATAGCTTCATAGAGGTCAGTAAATTTTGGCTGATTTTTGTTTTTGGGAACAGCCATATTATTAGCCAAGATTCACAGTGAGGCAAGGCATGCAGACATAATAATGAATAATAATAATACTAATAATAATCAAGGTATTTTAATCTCAAATCGTGGCCTCTAGGTGAAATTGCTATAATAAAAAATTTTAACAACTTAATAATTACTAGACCGAAACAATGCGCAAACTTGGAGGCAGCATGCTTAAACAGCGCCATGTTGCAACATTCAGACACACTACACGAAACACACCCATCAATACCCGGATGGGTAGTGGCAACTTTCATGTTCATTTGCCCATTTCAATGAGCCATGGAGAAAGTGGCATTCATGATTTAATCAATATCTGTTATACAAATCAAATCCCAACTGATTCCCCCGAATTAAATCCATCAAGTGGTCCCACTGAGACTCGATCCGAGGACCCTTTCCTCCAGAGGTAAACTTGACGTAACCAGTAGACCACGCCACTTCCTCATTGTAGATGGTTTTAAAAAAAAAGAGAGACTGTCCCTTCTTTGGTATGCAAATTGTAGATGTAGCACATGGGTGTACCTGGTAAAGGCAATTAACCCCTAGAAGTTGACGAAAAATATAACAAGTCTATTTCGTTTCGACTCGGACTGCCCACTCAAAGGTCATCTTGGGTCCATAATTACCTGTTCGACAGTCAATATACATGGTCAAAAAATCTATGGGCTAATAAATTTGAAAGCGTCGAATGCACATTCCATTGAAATCGTACCGTGTAAATGGCTTTAAGTGAAAGCTGGGCGAGTAATCACTGTGCTTTGTTGTGCCGAAACACCGGTGCCGAAATACCGGGTGCCGAAGTTCCCTCCGCTCAGAACTGCAAGTGCCGGGGCATTCGGCAGAGGAGAAAGGAAGTGGAAAATAACGTCTTTTGATGTGTAATCACGTGTTGTACGCATTTTTAGTTTTCGTATTTATGTACCATCTACAAAGGAACTCATTACAATTCAGGCTTTTGGCATTTAGAACAATCATGTATGAAATACACTGTCTTAGACGTAATACAAGATGTTGTAACGCCAAAAACACCACATAGACCCCATGAGACCCCCTGCTAAACATTCGTTTAGCAGGTCGCCGAATTCGGAAACAATGTAGACGTTTTATATGCATGATATAGGCCTATATGGCCTCCCATTGTAAGGTTCGCTCATTATTGATTAGGCCGTTTGCAACACGATTAGGTTATGGGTTGGGGGTTATAGGGCCTATAGGAGCATAGGTTAAAATTAGGTTAGTCTTTTTTGGTTAATTAGGGGTCTCCGGTGGCTGAGTACAAATATTGGGATTTTCTACCACGGTTTTCTACTTGAAAACAAATAAGGGGTTATGAGTTTATTTTTCTGATGGAGGGGGCGGGGTCATGTTAAATTTATTATTCAGTAAACCAAGCACCTATATGATATCAGCAGTAGGCCTAAATTCTTTGATGTACCTAATTGTGTGTGTGGGATGCGGCCGGGAGGCCGAGGGTGTGGGGGTTTATGCAATAGGGCCTATGTAACTTTTACATTAGGGGTAATGCAATTTTCCAAAAACATCTTTCAATCCATGCGCCCCTCCCTTGGAATAATGAACGGCCCTAAGTTTAAAGCTAATCTAGCCTGTCGTACGAGTGCAGTCAACTGAACACCTATTGTATCATCCTGTGGTCCAGTACAGCCAATTGACTAAAAGAACTTAGTTACATCCAACAACGCACGCTCAATAAGATCCCTCTGGGCCGAACTAATGGGATAACCCATTGTTTCGCAAGTAACCTGCCGTTCGGCGGGTTAGGACGTAGCCGACATTTCGGCTGAAATAACTTGCGAAAACGACGGGCGTTTCGGCAGAACCACTGCCGTACTGCAAGGTTCTTCTGCCGAAAGACCGGCGTTTCGGCATAGCCCCGTATTTCGGCGCAGCAGCTTTCGCCCTAACCCCTAAGTCCTGGGACGACGAGCTGTCTTTAATTAGCGCTTTAATTCCTAAAAACAGCCTTTCATCCATATTTATAGGCCTAGCTGTGGCGCAAAACATTATCTAAAAATGATTAGATTACTAATTGATAGGCCCTGCGGGCGCAAAACAGTTATCTAAGCGACTTTACAGACCTGTGGCGCAAAACAGTTAACACTTTACCCCCATATTTCCCTCCTTCTTCAAGCCCTGTCGCTAGTGAGTTATATAAAAAACTATTAGATTAGTAATTTTATAGGCTTGCGTCACAATACATGTTATCTTACAAATTAAAAATGCAGTCAGTCTGACCTTTGTGTTGAGGATTAGGAGTGACCCAAAAGGTCAAAGTCATCTAAGCCAATTGCATAGATATTAACCCTATGACCTCCATTTGCAAAAGAACTGCTGACCTGAGCAGAGAACAAAGCTGAGGCCAAATGTTCAACACATATGTCAAGGTCCACCTGGGGGATGCACTAGTCATTATTAACAGAAAAGTGTGTGTGTGTTGGTGTCTGTTGTGTTGGTGGGGGGGGGGGGGGATTTGTCATGTTCCCCCATACCAATAATACCCCAACTTATAGGAAATATATAGATGGCATATACACATTAAAGTCACAAACCTATTTTTATTGTGTCAGTCCTTACTGGTTCTTTCACATAACTCTCTCTCCCGTCCCTCCCTCCCCCTCCCCTCCTCCTCTCCCGTCCCTCCCGCTTCCTCCCCCTCCCCTCTCCCCCCCTGCAGTGCAGTTATCATTAACTTTAGGTTGTTAATATTATTTTTTTAATATTAGAATCAAGAGAGATCAGCACCTACACAATTGGGATATGTGAAGTATTTGCTGTAAGCATTGGATAAAATCAGCACACAACCTTGAAAGCATGAACAGTGAGCCCAAGATAAATGTTACTTTCACACATATATTACAGATATCACAGGAATATATTTAGAGGAAAGTCACACCTGACCGTCAATCTGACAAGTGGATAAAGAGCATTAAAGGGTTCAAAAAAGATTTGGGGCATCCATGGTATTGTGTCATAAGTAGTGATTTCATAAATACACAGAAATCAGATTTCTTGTATTTTGCTTACATTTTACTTTATTTAAAAAAAAAAAAAAAAAAAAAAATATTTGCTTAATTTCAATTAAAACTAGGCGGAATTTAGTATTTGCTCCGTAGAAATTTTAATTTCACATTTTTGTACCCCTAAATGATTCTCAGTTAAATCCTTTCACTTGGGATATTTTGGATAAAAAGCCTTACATTAATGCAGAAAACAGATTTCATATTTTGTTTTGGGTACACCTGCTATGTGAAATTCTCTTGTTGCACTTTAATTGAACTTTCAATTTCTGTGACACAGTGATACACCTTTATTTTGAATTCGCCAGCTGTTTGGAAGTCTCATTTATTAATGATAAAACAGAATAAACTAAAAATATCACGGTGACAGTTTAACACTAATTTGGATTATTTATTCGCACAGTCCACATCCTGTGTAAATTTTATGAAATTTCATTGCGGCAAATAACGATTTTTTCCGCTTCCCCCTAAAATCGAGTTTAGCATGTCTTTCTTTGGAGAATGGGCATACTAGAGGGTGCCTATAACATCAAATCCCTGACCTTTTTAGGCTTCAGTGCAAGATTCCCGCAATGGATTTTTCTGATTTTTGCAGAGGTCATAGCTCTTTCATGTCTTACATAAATCAGTTGTAAAAACTTTGTCACTCTTAATATTGTTTAAAAAGAGACAATTGAATGGGGTCAAACAGCCTGTGTTGAATAAATACACAACACAATGGTTGAGGTATTATTTTAGCAGCTTCCCCTGTCCAGATTGACCAGAAAGCAACTTGCACTTGTTTTTATAATTCAAAATACTACAGAGGCAATAGGGCTTACTGAAAGATAGGAAAAAGACATCACAGCACTCATGTTTGTATTATAGAAATAATTACTTAACCTAAATTACAAAACCCACATTTCAAGGCAACAAAGTCTTTCTTTGGTTCCCCCCCCTGCCAAACCCATTTATGCCAACATAATGAATCCTACTATACGTCACACCCACGCTCCTCTCTCCAAATTTGAACTCAAATCTCAAACAACAATGAACCTCTCAATCAATACACCAATTTTTGGAACCCAAAAAGTCCTTGGTTTGGAATTTGTTGGCTTTTAGCACATTGTGGTCCGCATGTGGTCCAGTGGATACAGTGACCGACTCATGACCCCAAAGGTTCTGGGTTCGAGTCCCGCTGAAGGCCAATGTGTTGTCACTTGGGTCAAGGCACTTTACCTGCTTGCCTCTCGATCTCCACCCAGGTGCAAAATGGGGAGCTGTTAGGAATATTTTCCATTGAGAGCACCAACCCAAGGTATGAGTATGCTTGGGCATTTGTAAAGTAGCTGACATATTCTAGTAAGTGTATTATGAGAAGCATTGAGAGCATGTGTGTCATGGGAAACGAGGACTCATTATTAGTAGGTTGTGCTTTCGAGCCCCGCGGGGCCAACGTGTTGTGTCCTGGGCAAGACACTTTATTCTCGCTTGCTCAGTAACCAGGGGTTAAATGAGGGAGCTTTAAGGGGTAATCATACTGTGCGCCGTTGTAATTGGGGCCGGAATTTTCAATATGTGAACAGATGTGATTAATCTTAGTGCCAGCGAATAAATGTAAGCGCTTTGAGACTTAATGGTACAAGCGCTATATAAAATGCTTGCATTTATTTTAAGCGGACAAGATAGCTCAAACAGGTAAGCGCTCGACTCCAGTGTTATGATCATCCGTGCGTATAGGTGTGCGTTCGAGCCCTGTTGGATTCAGCTATTTGTAACTTCCAGGACAAGAAATTAACGCTTGGTTGTTTCGATTTACCCATGCGATATGTGGGGAGCTGATCCCGGATGCGATGGTTATCTCGATGTAGTTTGCTGATGAGGGGAAAGCGCTAATCCCGATCTGCTGCATCCCTTGAACTGATGCTAATGGTTTATGGTATGGTGGGCCACAGTGATCAGCGACCATTTGTGAAGCGCTAGAGCCAATAGCAAAGGCGCTATATAAATCTCTCGATATTAAAGTAAGTGTTTTGATATATGTGAAAGGCTGCTATATAAATGGACATTTCTTTATTTAATTAATCCATTTTATGGGGGAAGTGTCCTTCCCTAATTCAGTGAATTCACGCAGTGAAGTTGAAAATGAGGCTGCTGCCATCTCAACAAGCAGGTTTCTGATCGTCTCTCCTGTTAAATGAGTGAACGATTGTAAGGTCATGTGGTCACATGAGTGCCTTTGGAGGACATGTAAATTTGGTGAATGGTGGAAACTGGCCACAACAACAAAGAGAATGCATGTATGAGTAAAATGGTAGTTTTTTCCCTAAAGTTCACAAATATAGCAGTCAGAAGGTACCTCAAAAGCCACTGATTTGTATATACCCATTCAATACAATCACCCAAATTACAGTGTGTGTTCCACAGGGCTTCACACTGTGTCCACTACGCTTCATCATCTACATGATGATATCCAATACATCTGACACAAATCAATGTTATTTGCAGATGAATATATAAGAATCTCCTTCTCAGATCAAACTTTAAACTCACTTTTTGGAAACATAAACCATGAACGCCCAAAACATGGTTCCATGCTAACAAATGTCTCTTAACATAATACTAACAACCAACTACATGCTATTCTCAACTATAATACAAATAATAATTATACAGTCACCATGATAAGCAGCACTTCATTCTATAAGTTACTGGGCATCAACATGAAGATGATAAAACCGCATGGAACCAGCACATCAACTCATGCAACAGGTACCCTAAGACTACAGAGCAAGACGACATGTGCATCACCCCCACCCCATATACTAAAAACATTTGGGCCTCAAACTTCCAATCATGACTAAAGAACTAACACCACTCAGAAATGGGATATCTGTACAATCACCAACTACCTTACAGAACTCACAACATATCATCCCTCAAAGACGCTCAAAAATAACTAACATGAACAAACTCCAAGCGCATCTTTCGGACTATTACCATAATATTACCTACTTATTATATCAATTACTTCATGACAAATAGAGAAATACCTAATTAACAACACTAGGAAGCTGCCCCATATCATCTTCAATGCCCAAAACAACCAAAGAAAAGCATTGCATCCTGTCCCGTGTGCCAAACCTGGCACGATCTTCCCAAACAAACAAACCAAACATTCAATATGCACCAAGAAGTTCACATTAAAACATTACAGCCATATCTTGACTTCCATACACCTTTCCCATTTGTCCTTTCCTTCTCGCCTACCTCCCACTCTGGCATCTTTCTTTCACCTCTCCCTTGAACCCTATCGTCTCCCCTTCTTTCTCCAAACTGTCACTCTTTCTTCCCAGACTGCCCAAGCCACTTTATTATCATCATGGAGCACAGAAGATGTAAAAAGAGTCATTATCCCATTTCTGAAAATCCAAAATTGAATGAAGGGTAACATTTTAGCATAGCATCCATCAAGCTTCGGGAATGTGCTTTTTTTACAAGATGGTTATGTAACACCTCACCGCCCTAAAAATAAAATGTCTTTATGTTAACCCTTTTCCAGAATTATTTATGGTAGACTGTCCCACAGTCTTGGCTCTGTCTTCGGGATTCAGGGCACAGTAGGTTCAGTTGACATCAAAATTATTTACAACAGTCGCACTCAACCAAAATGTGCACCAAGGTTATACAAAAATCAACAACTAATCTAAAAATCAGATCACTGGGCCATCCCTGGACCCTTGGGCAGACGGTTCTTTTAATACTGCGCTGACACCTTTTATACTCCAATGGCCGCCCATACGCCCTTTACGACCAACTTGTTCCACGGATTGACAAAATTCAAAATACCCCTTGCCCCAGAGATGTAGTCTTCAGACCAGTCGTTTATACCACAGACCCTGAGGGGTTTATTTAGGGCCAGAAATCATCCAGAAAAGTTAAAATATGTCAGGAGCAAAATGTGTGGACCATTTCCTTTTCTTTTTAACTTTTTATGTCTGGTCTGTCCAGTTGTGTTTTATTGTTGTTCGGGTTGTTTTTTTCTGTTTGTGTCATTCTAGGTATATTATGGTGTCTTATAAAGATTCCCCTTTCTTAGTCATTTAGTATCTTGGTGTGTGCTTTTTCCTTTAGTCATTGCAGTCTAAATTCTTTTGAACTGCATTCAAACCCACTTGAAGGAATATCCGTGTTTGCTAAATCAGAAAAATCTAAAAAATTAAAAAAAATCAGATTTTGGCACGCCTGGTACAAGTATAAGTATCCTAACAGCCCCTACAAGTGATACGAAACCAAAAGCCAACTTAATAAGAAATAAAATTGGACCATTTTAGTCACTTACTTCCGTCCGTACGGACACGTACTGAAACACATCAATGAATGGAGTTATAGCTTTGAACCATGCCGTTTCTTTCTTTCTGCCATTTTTTCATTTGGAAAAAATTAACTCACAAATATTCTTGAAGACATATCCTTCATTTTTAAAACTCATTCCTGCAAATTGTACTATTGTGACTTCGGTGGATCACTGATATGTCTTTAACCTTTTCAAAAGGACTGATTCATATAAATTGTTCATATGATATTTACTTGTAAGTTATTGTTAATTTACACTAAGTAAGGGTCTTCACTTTTTATAAGGCTCTTAAGAGTGGTGCCAGTGGCGGTCTAGTAATTTTTTCTTCATTCTCGTTACTTTATCACATTGCATCGGTTCCTTTTGTATATATAAATTTTTATAGATTTCATATCCCAAAGAAGAATTGAATTTGAATTGGTGGACGTCTTGACCAATAAGTTAACAAGGGTGTAAACAATCCAAAACAAGGAACTTTTGGTGAGATCACAGCCAATGAAAAACTTGAACAGAAAGTACAAGCAAGATTAAACGCACCAGACTCTATTTGTCAAAAGTTTTAGAACTCAACCACATGATCGTATTCATAGTGAAGTGCGTACTCTACCCAAACTTAAATGTTATCATCATCATCATTCTTCTTTATATTTCAAAACAGGAAGCATATAGTAATGGAGAAAATTCCAATTTCGAAAAAAAGGGGGGGGGGGGTTCAACGGGCCTTTTTGGAGACCCTCTGTATTCTGGATGATGACAGCAATGGTGATGCAGATAGTTTTGACAGCAATGATCCAGATCCCCTTGATGACACTCATTTGTAAGTGAAAGGTTGTCCAGAGTATTAGGGGACAAAGAAAATCAATGGAAAGTATCATTTCAAATTAAGTGAGACTTCGCGCATATTTCCAATGGTTTATTGTTATGGGGTTCAATCCAGCCGTGTGGAGAATAGGCCTTTGTTGCCAATACAAAACAGTGTTCCATGGTACTAAGTACTTTACGAACGGCCTTACCTGGAAAATGTGCATTCAGATATACAATGGTCGGTTAATGTTTGGAGGACTTATGCCATGGTGGCCAGGAGTTAAATCAGCTTTGTGCTAATCTTTAATACAAGTTTGGCCCATTGTTGATGGCCAAATAAAAACTTAAATGTGTTATGTGTGCATTGTAGAATGCATTATTCTCCCAATGATGTGATAAGGATGATTATTGTGCAGTGTCAAAGGGTAAGCTTTGTTCAAATAACAACGTTAATGAAATATTGCTGGTGTTTTCCTCCTGGTACTTCATTTGAAAATCCAAGTATTTACAGTCAACATTTTGATTTCCTCCTGCACAAAATCGGACTTCTTTCATAAGCCTTCCTTGTTCTGGATTTACTCGTTTGTGTTGTAGGAGCCTAGGCGTCCACAGCAGCACCCTGAGCACTTCGGTGGATTTGATGTTATTGCTCGATAACTATCAAAAGAAAACATTTCTGGGCCTTAATTTCACTCGGGTTAATAAGAAAATATGAACTCACATACCAAACTCTTAATTTTTATGGAGTAAAGCGTGTATGTTTTTCTGGTGTGGGGGTGTGTTGGGGGGACGAGATGTTGATTGAGTCAACAACTTTAATAATGAATAGCCTGCTATGAGTACAGGGTGAGTCAAAAAGATTTACACTCGTTTTGTTTGAATTTTTAAGCAGTGAAAAATAACAAAGTTACCGCCTATCACATTTATAAAAATAGATTATTACCTACTTAGAGATATTTTGAATTGTGATTTTTGAACTTTGCATTGCGAAGTAATGCTAACTTAAAGATAGGTGCACATTTTTCACTCTGTCCACGGAATCGCTTTTGTGGGATTTGGCAAGGCCTTTGGATGGGTCTACACACGTAAATCATGACATCTTTGCTTGCTCTTGATACCTTTGGTAAACCTTCATAAAGATAAGGTCAACTATTCATTATCTGAAATCAATAACAACTCATGGAATCTTAAACCCAAATATGAAGATTACTTCCAATAAAAGCTTCGAAATTGTTCAACAATAATTTACGGAATGAATTACAAATATTTAGGCAATCCTGAGCAATACAGCAGGTTGACCCACCTTTTCCACCGACTCCTTCAAAACCTGATGGGGGGGGGCTACGGGGGAATCATATTTGGGGACATACGACATTGAACGTCCATCAGCCTTTCCCTTTGCATCTCAATCTTTTCCTACTCCCTTCCCTCCCTTTCGTCACTCCTTTTTGCTTGTCCTTGCCAACTTTCCTGTTTTACCACTAGCTTAAGCTTTTTTCTGGTAAGGCCCATATTGGAGGGTACAGGCCTCCCCTTCCCCCTCCTGCCCTGTACGTACTGCATTAACTATTGTTAGAAAATTATCAATAACAGTTGTTACGGATGATTAAAATGGTTACTTTAGAACCAAAATACAAAAGTTATTAAAGCATTAGATGACAGTTATTAACTCAATGGATTTTGCTGCTGTGGACGTGGAAGAATGTACAACCGTGGTCAATAATGGTTTTTGGCGGCTTTGTCATTTACCATATCTCACTATGCGAAAAAAGGTAAACTTGTAGATTTCTTTACCCATGATAGGAGATTGACAGAGCTATGTGTTTCGTGTATAAAACAAACAAATTTCTTAAACTTGTAAATATTTTAATATTTTCTGAATCGAGTTGTAAATCATTTTGACTCACCTGTATTACCAATTACTTGAAGTCTGGAACAAAATTATGGATGACATCAGGAGCACACTTGGATTAAGCTGATGAGATACTGGAATTTGGACAGTTTAGACCAGAAATTTAGGGGGTTAAAACACCCCTCAATTTTTTAGCGACCAAAATGATTCCTAAAAATACCATGGCAACATCATGCTGTAAATGCAAATAACACGATCATGAACAGTCGCAAATGCGAGATTGTGTCGATTTGCCAGGCTGAAAGGCATAAAGTACGTGCACAACTTGACTAAAAATGTCATCTGAATTTAAGTGTAGATCTTTGCCATCTCAAAATGTTAAATTTTAGAGAAAACATTATGCAGGTATGTGTGTATTAAAGAATATTATATGGTCCACGGATTAAATAATGAAAATTGCAGGTATTATCCTCCTCGCTAACGGCTACTACTTCAGGCTTCCAGTATCGGATTGAATCCAGAAGCTTTGCTTTATACGCACAAGAGATTAACATGATGTATTTTATTAAGCACAAGAGTTTTAGTTTGATATTGTCACAGTAACAGTATGCGGCCATCACCAACTAGTGTTAATTATATACAAATGCAACCAAATTTTGACATTGCACAACGTTTTAGTTAACGTCATCATTAAATAATATTGAATATATTAATTACATAATTGCAGTTTGGTTTGATGTCCGAGAGATTATCAACATTACATAAAGTGTATTAGTTACCCAGTGTCACTGTCGTTCTTCTAGTATGGTGCCTATGAATAGCTATAATATACAAGGTGTTCCAAAAATAACTTAACTCCATCATGCTAGATAATTGCAATTCCTAATTTGAACTTCCTAAGCACAGTTGATAACATCTTGCATTACAAAACAGCTATTTTTGCTTATAGCGTGTAAAAGCATTTTCCGATGGGCTTGCAATTGTGAAAGCATACAGAAGAACCAAAAAAAAATACAGAATTCTGGATATTATAGAAGAACACTGATTATGTCTGGAATCAAATCTTATGCGTTCGGCCCTGCGCCGATGTTCAGTGATTTTTGCACGAGCGGCAAGCACGCAACAAAAGTACAATTGGCCTCATGCAGTATTGGCCAATCGCACAACCGTATTTGTGTTACTAATGCCTTGATACAGCTAGTCAAGTACATAGCCTGTGCATACGCAGTCAACGCACCTCGGTTTTTAAAGCGACGTTTCCCTCAGATTTGATTCAGACAAATATATAGCTCTGAAGCAATCACTGAAGGTCAGAATTACATAACAAACGGACTTGTCCTGTGAAAAGTGTAAACAAGATAGCAATCTGGTTTTCTCTTGCACAACTTCAATTCTCACTTTGGTGTGTAGTTCCCAAAACCGTGGACAACGACACCATTTTATCCCCACCCTCGGCAACTTGACCTCATATGACCTTTGACCTTGGAAATATTGCCTTTGATCTCATTACCCATGAGATTCTCATATTGCCCATCAATGACCCACATTGTTTGCAAATTGATGCACTTTTTAAAAAAGTTTCCACGCACTTTTAACATTTAGCCAACCCCTCGCAATTTTTATCCAGGTTTCATGTTTCAAAAGACGAGTGTCGGCGGTGTCCTACCAATGGAGTATAAACCCACCATTAGTGTCCGTGTTTCTCTAGTTAATCAGCACACAAAGAACTAATGATTGGTGTGTTAGTCCTTGAGGTCACCTTGTCTATCAATAGCAATTTCAACCATTGACTGAAAAATAGTTCATTAAAGTAACTCTACATGGCTATTCGGACTTTGGTAATTGCGTTGGCTTAGATTGCTAAGTTTCGGGATGTTTCCTTCGAAACATGTTTCGAAGGAAAATCTCTTGTCCAATACGTCTTTTGGGTCTGGGTGAGGTAGCGAACTACAATGTAATTACTATAGTCCCTGATTTTTTATTCCTGTCACGTCAGTAAACGCATATTGTCGATGGGACGAATTCATTTTGGAGGGGATGTGTTGAGGACAAAACTAAAACACCTGTATACAGCTGAAATGCTCTACTTTGTTCAACAGAATTAGATGCTTTAACTAACGCCCTTTTACATTCCTTTTTTTAAATCGAAGATGTTAAGGATCATACCAGATTCAAGTGAATATATGTCGTAACAGTCTGAAACAACCAATATCGATTCCTGTGTTGGTGTCCTCAAAGACGGATACAATGTCTGAACATCCGCGGTCTGGGTGAAGAGGAGGATTAGGTCCACGTAAATATTGCAGTTTGTTGTAAGTACAAAAACTCCGAAAGGTACTTAACAAAGATTTGGGACCAAACTGTAAAATATTATTCCTGGAATAAAAAACGTATAAGATTTTCTATATTCCGTTAGTGTCTAAAAGAACTTTTATAGTGAGTAATAATTTATTCAGTATGTTGAATCTTCGAGTTGCTAAAATTTGGTGTTTGGAATCTGCATTTCCTTGTAAATATTCTCATGAGAAAGGGGCCTTTTCTTAATTAAGGTCTTAATCTGATCTGGTATCGCGACTCGAATTTCTATATTGTATTGAGGTGGGGTAAAGCATCCAAGCCCTCTCAAACAAATGAATCCGTCGACAACCCCCAGAAATTTTAATGAACGACAGGATCAAAAATCCTACAAAGACGTCCCCTAGGTACTGAAACACATTATGTAATTCACTCACCACTCTCAATACAGTAGAACTCAGTCACGTGACAGATATATTTACACGTAAAAAATTAAATATAATCATTAATTATAAAGTACTAAAACTAACAAGTAACATATAATATAATCGTTCCGGCTAAAATAACTCATACTTGTAAAGAAGAGATGAGGTCTTTCAGACTGTTTAGTTCCTTTGAGGGGCTCATTTCAGAAGAACCATCTGCAATAGGCGGCCATTGTGTGTGTGTTCTTATGAAGTGTTGTACACCTGGCACTATTGCAGATGGACCTTTTTGCCTCACAAACCCTGATAATAGGCACAAGCGTTGACATGGTTGCATTTTTGTTCTCACTACATAGCCACATGAAACTCTTTAACCCCTATGGCTTATGTATCTGTTTGGAAAAAGGAAAATCACTAAATTAGTTAGCACTAAATATCCTGCTATACACATAAGCTACTTGGTGAATATTGGAGGAATTGGGAAAATATCCCAAAAGACAGGCCTCACCATTATCTTCCTTGTAAGTAAACCCTGCGCATCTTATTATAGAACAGCACTAACAGAGGATTAATTTAACCCAAATAAATAGTCTATATATTACAAAAAACCGCATACAAACAGTGGACACACATATAGGAATTTAAAGCTTGAAGCAAAGTGTATGGGGCAATACACATGCGTAGTATTTAATCTATTCCACAAAGATAAGCCTTCCCCTCCTTTTAAAAATAGAAAAGTCAACAGTTGGCTCTATATGGGGTCACAATTGCCGCACTTAATAAACTATTTCCTATGGTATTTAAGAGGCAGTCTCAAATGGACGTACTGTGCATAGCATTAAAAAGCAGCAACTCCAGTCTATAGCCAATGATCCCTCGAGAACTGAGAAGGGTGTAATAAAATAGACACCATTTCTGGCATTTAAAAAAATAATGCATTGCGTGAAATTTTTCTGTTTACCGTACAGCAGTGAGATGACTATTTTTGTCCTACTACGTCATTATTTTCAACAAATTGCTATAAATAGGTGTTGGGTAGCCTTTCTTGATCCTTTACTAGAACGGTTTACTGCAGGGCCGTGCCCAGGGGGGTGCGGGTGCGATGTCCCTACCCCAATCTTTTTCCCAAAAAAAAATCAAAGGTCTGTACAAAGTAAGTGTGCGCGCGAAGCGAGCTAGAAAAAACCTTTTTATAAGTAGGCTGTTGTTGAAAAAATGGCACTATTATGGGGGGCAAAAAGGGTCCACTATTTTGCCAAATTTACAACCCCTCTATTGTGAAAGTCATATTTTGGGAAAAGGGTCCACTTGGGAAAATCCGCCCCCCCAGAAAATCCTGGCGTACGGGCCGCTGATTACTGGCTATCATCCTTTTTATCCAGTTGAAAAAAGTAAAATGCCACGGCGATGTTGAGGCCCACGCCAAGATTGGTGTCATATAGTAAATTTTTCATCAGAGGAATGATACACTCAAAATAGATTTCTTACCTGTACTGTAAAAGTGGAAATATTAAAAATTAAAAAAAAAAAGGCAAGTTTTTGTTTTTTTTAATATTATTAAATAGAAATTATATTTAGTAAATTGCTCATATAGTAAATTTCACGAATTTTTTGTACCAAATAACCAGTTCTCACTTAATCCTTTGAATGGGGATATTTTTGCAGGAAAGGTTTACATCAGCGCAAAAATTCAGTACTTTTGTTTTTTTTTAGGGACACCTTATACATATATCATTTCTCATTGCACCTTTGGCCGTTGAGACAGACAAGAATCTGTGTCAATAAATACTGACAATAATCTTGAAAAACGTACCCTATAAATGTTGTTCTCATATTCATGAAGACTGTTTTAAAAACGTGTTGGTAGAAAGCGAATGGTATTAGAAAAACTGGTCCAAAACACTCCATTTTTATCTGAATAATTCGGAGAAACCATTGTCCATCATCAGTCCGCCGAGGTGCGACTGTAGATTCCTTCCCACTTCTGACGTTGGTTGATGTCCTACACTTGGTGTCAAAGTGCTCAGCGATAGGATAACTGCTACCTCCGTAAAAGTGAAGGAGTCTATTGTTCTAAGAAAGGACCAGAACCCACCCCGAATAGGATGGCGATTTGAAAACTTTCAAAGAAATATGTATTCCTTAATGCAACAACAACCAAGTTGTATAACAAACCACGCCCAGAAGTGGTAAAAGGATCTACCATCGCACCTCAGCTTGCAACACCGCTGTTACGGGAGGATGATGTCTTCTCCGAATATTGGGAATCAAATGTGGTGTGTTGGAACCAATTTTTAATGACCATTCTTGTTTAAAGGTCCATGGCCCGATCACTAATAGCCCCTCCCCAGAGACGCCAGATTTTACCGAAGTGGCTAAAATTTTGGTATCAGACGAACTCTATTTTTCTCATTTACCCCTGTAAATCTCAGGGCTAAGGATGGCGGTTTTGGGAGGCATGAGCGAAAATATTCCCCATGGGGGGCGACCAATATATTTTACAAACAGTACTCATGATTACAAAATCACTATACTAGCTCTCACGTCAAAACGGGTGAAAAGATGGCAACGGAAAAACTTTACAGATAGTTGTGTGGTAGGCCATTCCTGAGTAAATGAAAAAGTTACCAAACTCAATCGGCCATCCTCCTTAATATTGTTGATCAAACTTGCTCATGAAGCTTGAAAGTATAACCTCCCCTGCACAGCAATTCCCTGGTATCGTCTGCCAGACAAAACTTTCTAAAAAGGTATTGGGAAGGATTGTGGACACATAGGGTTGATTTTGAAAATTCAAGTTGCTTAGTAGTAAGAAAGGAATCTCTTGTGTAAATAATACTGAAGGCTTGCTTTGTCACTAGAGGCCAAGTTAATAATATAGCATCAAGAAAAACACAAGACACTTTGGTGTCTATATTTTCTTCTGTTATGACTGAGCCAAAATGGCCAAATGGTACCAGCTTCACCAAAATGCCCCATTGCCAATCAGCATAGCTGAAAGCGTCAGATCACGGGGTTGTGACAGAATGTAGATGACAAGAGTGGGAGCATTTAGTCACTCGGACACAAGCAACATAACCAGATTTTATGTGATCTCTATCTAGTGATTGATCTTGTGGTGTGTGATCAGCGATTGCCAAGCCATATGCGGCATTGCTTGAACCTGAGCTACTAAACACGATTTTTCACACAAATAATGGCACCATCTTGGATGTTCCTTCCAGGAAGCCTGGTTTTTGCACTTTTTCATTTTTGTCCTTTCAAAAATGGGATCATCATGGATAAATCATCAATTTATTAGGTGTGTTACTGAGCTGAAGCTATATCCCTTATTACCCACCTCAATTTGGAATTCCAAATGTTAAATTTTTTTTTTATAATCATCCTTTAAACCTTAAACGCTTGCAATATAAATCCTGCCAATGATAGCTGTAAACAGGCTCAATTTAGAGGTACAATAACCTGGTATTTAAGAGGTTGTAAAGCTGGTATTTAGGGGCATCTTCAACATATCTTAACACGAGGCATGACTTCATGACACCTATCAACTTTTTGTGTGGATACCTCGCATGAAAACATAATTTTCAAAGCTTTCTGTTTCCAAAGATGAGCCAAAACTTTTTTAAATAAGGCGGCTTCAACTATTGTTTCTGAGGGGGCCATACAAACAAATGAAATTATTTGCAAGGCCGACTCAGAGATTTTGAAATGTTTGTTTTTTGGTCATTAATTAAAATAATCGACTCAAATGAATAAGTGTCGCACTGTTCACTTTCCACATTGTTGAACGAATCAGATTGCGTTTGTCATTAGTACACCTTTATATTGAAGTTAGAGTAACATAGAAATAACTGTGTATAATAAAAGTTCAGATATTGAATTTTATAAGATGTGATTTTATGTATGAGGACATGTGAACTTGCGATTTTACAAGGGTGTTAGTATGTGGACAGGGCATTTTTATATGCAAAAAAAACCCAAAAAAAACCCCCTATTTTTTAGAAACTGAGTGCCCTCCTCAAGAAATCTCTTGGAAGTTTTGTATTGCGCCACCACCCATGAATGTTGGCAGCCCTCAATGGAATAACTGCAGTTGAAGGATGTGGTGGCATATACTGCATTCATCAATCCCAATCTCTGAGTCAGTCCTTAACTTTCTGCTTCATGTTGGAACGAAGTGTTGAGGAAATGTTCTTCAAATAGACAATCAAAGAACTCAGAACCACCTAACGAAAGCCATTAATGAGAACATTATCACAAATTCTCAATTCAGTCAGTGAAATTCTGTGCACGTTCTTGATATAAGCCATGAAAGTGCATCAATAACTCTCCCATCAGGATGTATTCAATACAAACAACTTCTTTAACACAGGAATAGCATTGCACAGGAATTCTACCTACATAAAGTTGTAATCTGAAAAATTGCATGGGGAATAAGTCACACGTCAAGTGGCTGATTATTTATCAGATGCCGACCAATATTTACCACATTTGTAGTAAGTGGATTTGACAAAGTAAATACTTACATGGGTATATTATGTTAAGGCACCGAGCTTGATATAAGAAGTGTAAGAATGCCTTTAGCCCCAGGGCTGGAAAAATGCTAATTTCCCCGTGAATACAATCCAAATTTCCCTCCAAGATTGCAAAAATTTACCTCCAAGATTTCAAAGTTTCCCTTTAATTCTGTATTTTCTTTGTTTAAGCCTAACCAGGAGACGGGTCGTTTGACGCGACGCCCAACTGCAAAAAGCAATCTATGTTTATTTTTTCACGGCCCAATGCAACGAGAGCCCAATCTTGCGTTGCATCATGCATCTCGGCCGTGTTTTCCCCACAGGAATTTAGTAGCGTAAATCATAACGGCCAGATGCAACAAAACACATCGCGCCATTTTCCCTGAAGACAGCCCAGATGCAACAAAACACATCGCCTCATTTCCCGCTAATGACGGCCCAAATTCAACGAAACACATCGCTGCCATTTACCGGAAAGACCGCCCAGATGCAAAGAAAACACGCGTGAAATTACCATAAAACCAGGGTCTAAAGAATAAATAAATCAAGTAAATAAATACATAGAGATAACACGACTGAGCGGCCTGAAATTTGTACTTATAGTTTCGTCCTTTCGTGAGTGCGCTATACGCTACATCATAGTCTAGCGTGGCGCTATGTTCTACATCATGCCCCAGTTTACGTCATGAATACGTTTATTGGCATAATTCACCCAATCACCTATCGAAATGTGGCGCTAGATACACCCTCGAAAGCGAAATTGTCTATGGCATTTGTACATGTCCGCTCCCCCCCGCCTGATGAAAAGCCTTGCGCCTTCTGCGGGCAAGACGCCCAAATCAGCGAAAAAACATCGCATGCAGTTCCAGTCAATAACGCCCAGATGCCATCAAACGCATCGCGTCATTCTCCCCGGGAAGAACGGCCCAGATCAACGACGCATCGCGTCATTTCTCGGGAATCACGGCCCAGATGCATCGAAACGCTCGCTCTTCTCCGGGAGACGTCCAGAAAAAATGCATGAACGCAATGAGAGTCTTTGCCGAACCAAACATAGTTTTGACGTCCCACATGCAACGAACGCATTTTCCGACCGGTACCCACCAACCTACTTACCAGACATAAGCCCAACATCCGTGGCCGTTTTCGTTGGCTTCAATGCCTCTCTGGGCCCTGCGTCTAGGGGTAGTGGACAAATTTGCCCACCAATATCAAAATTTCGCAGAATGTCATTCCGCAATGCCCTCCTCCCCACATTTTTCCAGTATGGTTAGCCACTCGACTATCTTTTTGGTCATTCAATTGCTTTTTCTCTCTGTTTTTGGCTTTATAGATTGACCATAGCTCATAAAAGATTTGAAAGGTGAATAGAGAAGCAAAGTCATATCTTTTTCTCTGTGCTGTCTTATGAAGGTGGCTGCACAAGTCAAATGAAGAAAACTCGACCATTACGTCCAGTCTGGACTTCAAAACTTTGGTTAATGCATGTGTAATCTATCATAATGTGCACCCCCTGTTTCGGTATATCTGTTTAGGCTGCTGAAAATTGGATTGTGAACACCTATTGGGTATCTTTAAGGTGCAACGAGAATTTTGAGGCACCCATCTAGCTGTCCTATGAGTAATTTCAGCAGATTAGACACTCAAATTAATTTCTTAACCTTGTAATTGCTACGAATGTATTAAAAGAGAGAAGAAAAGCGATTATTTGATTGGCTCTTATTTCAATATACAACATGTGTTGAATGTTCTTATTTGTTCCCATACGAAATTAGAATTTCACCACTTTTATTGGACTAAAGAAACATTCTCAGCTTATCCTTTTTTCAGATGGTGATAGTTTTGAGGAAAGCTTTATATCAGGGAAAAATCCGTCCTTGATTTTTTTAGGCCACCCGATAGTGAAATCTCTTGTTGCACCTTTAATCGAAGTGGATGGCACACATATCAACAAAACTAACTGTGTGTCTGTCCTGTTTTGATCCTGGGAATCTTTGTATTTATGCTGTGGTCACCATGTAATACAAATTTGCCAGTTAAAATCCGATCGGGCGCAAGATTTTTTGGCAACCTTTAACGTAGATCACTCGGAGAATATTTATAAGCCTTTGAACATTGCACTGAAAATCCAAAACAGGCCATATGGTAGCGATTAATTCTCATAATTCAGTGTGAAAAAAAACTCAACACTAAATCCCCATCACGTTTGGACATTTGGGCAGTGCCTAAGTCATAGGACCTCACCCATTATTTCATCAAATATGGTCATAGATGGTACAATTATTGTAATGCATTGATTTGGTACCCACTGTACAAAGGAATAGCTTTAGGCAAATATTAGCATCCCTGTTGCTCTTTTAAGGGTAGTGTCAACCCTAGCTTTTGTTTTTACATGAAATTTCTGATTTGTGGGGGCACCATTTTAACATCACTTTTTTCAAAATCGTTCCAACAAAGTTATCCAAGGCAACAATCATGATGGTATTTTTTTTTGCCGATTTCAAACTGCTATTTGACCATTTAAATCACAAAAACTCCATACAGGGTCTTAACGGCGGGAATTTCAGCACATTTCACGCCGTCAGGCGCAAGGTGCAGCATCACTCGCGCTTGATTTTGCTGCGTCATTAAGCTGCGCGTGCTTTAATGTACTTTTGCGGGAACGCATCTTGAAAAAACTAAAAACAATATTTTGAAAATGATAAAAAGCGCTACTTGTGACCAAATGAAATTGCACTTTCTTCTGATTTCTGGAGTTGAGACAAAAGTATGTTTGTTCAATAGCGGCATAAGGATGTATTTTCAGCACTTACACAACATGAACTCAATTTTCAGTGCTGAGACTTGAGTTCGGACTCGGACTCGAGTCTGGACTCGAGTCCGATTTTTCAGACTCCTGACTTGGGCCCGACACCTTGGACCGGACGCGAGCCTTTTGAGGACTCGGGGGACCCACGCGGACTCGCGCTCGGTCCGCAAAATGCACTTTTTATAAGTTTAGTTTTATAATTGTCTTTTACTTTTTGTTTTTACTGTATAGAGTGGAATTTCAGTTGTAATGAATGTTCATTCCAATTCTGCACCAACGTCCCGCTTTGGATTAGTGATGACATCATGTATCGCACGAAATTATTTCAATTAATGTGATTACCCATGATCACAGCTCACTTGTTCGCAAGTCCCCATTCCAATAATCAAACACAAGATAGCGGATTCCAGCTAAATATCATCGATCACGCAGAGTCATAATTGATCGTTGAATTATCAACGGATCGAATCAGAGAGGTGAATTGTTACAAATGCCCATAACAATTTTGATATCGCAAGTAAATAGCTTCCACCAAGTGTGATGAGCTCCCTATACCTAAGTTAACCTTACCAGACTTCTAATGATGCGTATGACCAGGATCCTAAAACATCGGGAGGAACACTCGATCAAGAGAATTATGGATGCGTACTGCACCTGATCTGCATATGAATCTGTAGCGCTATTTGTCCTCGTACGTGGCCAACTATACGGCTACTCTCCCGGTTTAATGATCATGAATTATGTGCTTATGCTAAATAATTAGTAGCTTAGCGAAAATGGTGTCGCTATCACCATCGTATCGAAATTGTTTATGGGAATTTGTACACATGTCACCCGCCTGTATGAACGTATTGACCAGGCATGACTAGCATAAATTTCCCAGCACACCTACGAACGGCGCTTCACATAAAGCTACTGATTTCAGGCAACAAGCATATGACCCACTCTCTTGATCGAATGTCCTATATTCATATTTATTTAGTATCCCTTTCGTCATTTCATGAACAATTCTTCCATCAAAAGTTCGCGAGTTTTGAAAGCAGCTACGTCAATTTTACCAAATAATATTATTCTTGTAATTTTGTTAGACGCATTTTGAGTAAAAACAATGCTAGCAAGTGATCTCCAAGACATTTAACTTTTATTAACACTTAACTACCATTGGCCTTGGGCTAACCAGTTGAATAAAAATTGGTCATTCGTTTTGCATTGATGACTCGGGACTCGGACTGGGACTCGGACACAGGGACCCGGCTTGAACTCGGACGCAAGGAACTCGGACTCGTATATTAGGTGACTACGGACTTGACTCCGACAGGGTGGACTCGAATCCAGCCCTGTTTCATTTGAAGTTCAATATAAGTTATTTGAGAAATAGACCGCTTGAAATGGCGTGAAAAGTCACTTTTTTTACTAAAACAAACGTTTCTCAATTTCAATTTTAAAAAAAAAAAAAAAAAAAAAAAAAACAATATAACTCCAAAAATATCCGAAGTAAAAGGAAGGTTTAACTTTCCTACATAGCAACGGTTTTCTCTCGGGACGGTTTTCTAATTTTTCATTTTCGATTTCTAACTGAAGATATTCTCCAATATATACCCAAATTTTGTCAGAAAAGAAAGGGAAATCACTCTTTTTTGAACATTTTTCCTTATATTTTCGAAAAGTAAACCTATTGTCCCGAGACCAATTTTTCTTGTTTCTAAAAAACATAATATAGAGAAAATCATAGATTCAAATTGTTTTTTGTATGCTGTCTGAAAAATTTGTGGGGCAAAATCATGTTTTTTTTTTATTTTTCTCAAATACAGAAAGTGTTTACATTAATCTGATGCAATCATCGGGTTCATCGTCCAATTCTTTCTAGAAATGTATACTTGTAACAGACAATAATCCATATTGGCAAGTGACAAACCAAAATAGATACTCGGAAAGCTCAAGGTTACACTACCCTTAATACCTTCACATAAATGAGTAGTCCAGACAGCCTAGAATCTAATAATAAGATCAACAGACTATTTTTCAATTCATGCGGTCTATTGATTTGAATAATTTGGCTCACGTACATGGCCGAAATCATTTCCTATTATTATGTGTTTCCTAAAATATTTAAACCCGCTGCTTGAACTGTATATTACAACAGAAGTCACATTCAGAAGAAAGATGGTGCCCATCCCACAATGAAGCAAATCTTAAAGACAGTTCAAGCCTGATTCAGGCTTTGCAGCACCCTGTTTGACAACCATCTTATTTCGAGCCCTGTTGGCAAAACATAACCAAGTGCAAAGGTGTCTCAAAAATTGTCAACTCAGCCAGTATTAACTTGCCTATTCCTTTTACTAGTGTACCTACTCCTTAAGGAATTCTCATTTTAATATTTATCCATCTGGTCGTGCGAAGTTCTCACCAGACTATGACGATAATTTGCTTGGTCGCTATAATTTCAATTTCAATCTTATCTACCCTCTCATCATCTCACATTGGCATTTATTTTATCTTAAACTAATTAAGTCTCAATGCAATTCTAGTTTTATTTCCCAAACAAATAGGTAATTGCAAATGGATGGAACATACTTCCAACCCCACTTAACTTGACAAGCTAACGCATCCATTAGATGTATACCCCTCATCAAAGCTGCCACAATACACCATACCCATAAAGATTCTTAATACAAATAACAACCCCCTTGTACTGCAATACATAGGTCAGAATAGATATACCATCCTGGTGTGCTTCAGTTTTTTAGGCCTGTGTCAATTTGGTGTTGTCTCACAGATATGGACGCAAATGCAGTAAGCTGGTTGGTCTCGCACACTAAGTTTTCCTGTGTCCACAATGACAAATGTCATTTTCTAATATTTTTTAAGTTCATGGCACGGTTTGCAAAAATAATGCTCGCTTCAATTCAGGCTCTTGTTTTCCGTTTAAAGTATTCTTCTGACCTCACAAGTTCAAAAATGAAAAATGCAAAAAATATTAATTTTTGATGCAAATTTTAATGCAACTAGTCCTCATAACAGCTGCTTGCTATCGTAGGAGCGCTAGTAAATATTTATTTTGTGTGATATTAAAAATACAACCAGTAAGCCAAAATGGATGGGATACTATTAAAAAAAAAATCCCATTCCAAAATTATTATGAAACTGCCCCTCCCTCCTCCCACCCACCCCACCCACCCCCCCACTAAGTACCTTTTCTTTGCATTTTGGAATTTTGAAAACTTGTCTGGCAGAACACCCAATTAAACGGCAACCCAATATGCTTTCCAAGGCATATTCAAACTATTTTCACTTGAGCATTTTTGGGAATCGTTTTGGACGATAACTTAGCCGAATAAAAGTGCTTCATTCGATGTCATCAGCTACACTACCTCAAGAGATAACAACCATTTCACTGGAATGATGTCAATTCTACTTGGGCCACACTTGTTCCGATGATCTTGGTTTCTACCAACTCTTGTTGGTGACATTTGTCTGAATCAAGCATTTGGAGCATAAAGGTGCAGTCTGTGCAGGGTTCCTTTGCAATCTACTAACTTGAAACGGCTGGGAGTCCGATGCATGAATATATTCTGCATTACAATATCAACTTTGTTGCTTAGCTAGCTTCGCTAGCCTGTGGTGTATAGTCCTAGTATCCACGGCTTATATTGTCGTTTTCTTTGGTCGTTGAAACGACCATAGCGAAACGTGATCAGTTCTGAGCACCTCTTCTTGGAGGGATTCGCACGACGTCGACCAGGGCTCGCCTTGCGATAATGTAGGAGAAGCCTTTGCGGTCGGCAATGTCTCGAGTAATGTACAATGTGACTGGATGTTGATCAGAAGATTGCTTGCGAGAACAAAGCAACAATATTACATATGTCAGGTTGTTTAGCCTCTAAATGGCTGCTTGCTTCAACAAAGTTTTCAGTAAAATCTCAAAATTCAAGTACTAGTCCTTTTTCTTAGTTTCACTTCTATAGAGTTATATATGGCAACCTTTCAGGGGAACAACAATCATAGGTATACAGGGATTAGAGCCAAATTGTGGCAAATAAAGGGTAGAGTTGAGAGTACAAAGGTTATTCACTTTTAAGTGGTAAAGAACTGCCCACTACACTGCCAGGTCAAGGGAATGGGTACTACTTCAAAACCGTGCGGGTATATGGAATGTCTTGCCCCAAATGTTGCATATTTTTTTTTTTTCTCCCAAAAGAATATTTACACACGGATTAAAAGCCCAAATTGTTCTCAGAACATGTATAGAAAGCAACATTTATGGCATCTCCAGAAAAGTGAAATATACACAATAAACTTGCATCATCACATCCTCACCCCTGGCAAGACAGCAAGTCTGGAACATACCTCATAATGACTTTTACCTTGGTCTGTTGACTTTTGACATTGACATCCTCCCATATTAAGGAACCTCTATTGCACCTTACCCAAATCTGGTTTAAATCAGACCAACCTTCGAAGAAGACCTGAACTGAAAACGAAAACCTAACCAAAGTGGATCACACATACGGACATTCCTCACTATTTGCAAAATCCCCCTACCCCCACCATGCAAAATCCCCCTACCACCTGCTTTTCAATCGCAGGGGGATAAAAATGGGTCTACTTTTTACCTGCAACTCCTTAGACATGGATTGATAGTAACTGTCTGTGAAGTGGTCCTTAGAAACCATTGGGGTTTCATGGCTTGGGCTGCACATTCCCTTCAAAATGCTCTTTGCCATTACCTTAACCTTGGTATGTGTGTCCACTCTCTCCTTGACCTCTTGACATTCATATGTGGTGTATTACGTCGGGTTTCTTCTTTCCAGGTTTCTGTGTTCACTATCTCTTTCCTCTCTTCATTCCTACGTACCACACTATCCCCGATCTTTTCTGTAACTGTTGGTTGAGAGATTTACCTTTACAAATACAACAAATATCCATCAAGGCCTGAGGGGGCTATTTTACCTTACGAAGTGAAATTGAGTTTGTTGCAAGTTAACCATATGGCACAGCCCCGTCAGGAGATATTTTTTATAAAACATTTATCTTTTTACATGGGTAAAATAATTAAGTGCCAAGACACTGTATTGTCTAATGATACCCAGGGATCCAGGACGACTTGGAATAGCCAGGGTTTCCACCATAAACCACAATTCTAAAACACAAACATACCCACACACTAACACAACAACAACCCAACACCCAACACACCAACAAAACAAACTACCCTATTGAAAACCGGTTGTGATTACCCTTACAGGGTTATTCTCATGTATATGGGACCGATTATTTAAAATCCCCTCCAAAGGACGCGGGTCTTATGGTTTGTTTGTCCCAAGTCCAAAGGAACCACGAGGAGCGTGGAATTCCAGTTTTATTAATCAGTAAAACATCTACTATACATTACGAATCAATAAATAACAAATAATAGCTAAATAGTTCTGCATCTTCCTTTTCTGAGAAAAACAAGGTTTTGGTAAATCTATTTTGATGCTGAATGACTGACAAAACATGACAGTCATAGTAAGTTTTATTTAAGGAAAAATAAAAACAACACAAGTATTGTTATGCTAATTTCTACCCTGGTAAATGGATGCATTTTCACGGTCCAAGCTAAAAAAGGTATAAAGGATATAAACATTACTCTAATACGATGAGTGGCTGTTAATTTTGTTTAAACTCACCACATTCGTCGTATTCATCCCACGATAGAGAAGACGCTACCAGGCATTGCCACGGTAACGTTTACGTATCTGTACTGATTACATGCTCGTACCAAGTAAACAAAAACTAAATATAAACAGTGGTACTTTCTTCTTCTTTGCCAATCCTTATTATAGCGGCACGTGCTGTAGTTCGAAAAACTAATCTAGTCACTTCTAATTTAAACAATCACTTGTCTGGAAGATGAAGTATTGCATTGATATTCTTCCGTTTTATTTACGGTTATGTGGCTCCTTCACCATAAAGAAATGGGGACAGGGTTGTGCGGGGGCAGTGGATGCGAGGTGGCTTGACAGCTGAGGTAAGGATGGGTGAAGTTTAGGGAATGTGCGGAAGTTGTCAGAAAAGATATCCTTTGAGATGAAAGGTTGTGTATAAGCGCTGTCGTGAGATCAGTGAAGCGGTCTGGGAGTGCGACAATGGTGTCTGGGCAAAAATGAGATGGGACTGAGGAGGATACAGAGGAGAGCCAATGATGAGGAGGGGTGTGTGGTGTGAAGTTGATGGATAGGATGAAGATGGAGGACTTGATTTACAGATGTTGGGTTTGGAAGAAGCAATGGATCGTTTGGCAAAGGCGAATATGTAAGTGGAGGGACACGGGAGGGTCAGGCACAGGGAACGAAGGGACAACGGGGGAAACAGGGGGAGGGAGGTTGGGGGTGGGGAGGTAGGGAGGACAGACCCTGGGACGTAACATAGACAGGAAGAGGAAGAAGAAGTGGAGGAGGAGAGTAGGAGTTGGTAAGGAATGGAGGATGCATTGATTGGGTGAAGTGGAAGGTGGGAGTAAGGGTGGTTGCTTTGAGTGAGGTGAATCCGGCCACCCTCTTCACAGGGACAAAACCCAATTTAAAACTTTGGATTTACATTTCATACACTTTTACAAATAAGTGTCAGTAAGGGATGATCTATTGATAACACATCGGAGTGGGACATACAGCCTGTTGGATACATATTTTTAATTTCTGATGGACCACAAAAGTGGTTGAATGCTTGCAGGAACAAGACAGACAGGATCAACAATTTTCCATGCATTACACTATAAAGCATACACAAGGATTAGGCAAGGCAGCATAGTATAGATTTTGTCTGCAACTTCCACTGTTATGTGTTGTGCTTATTCCTTGATCAACTTGAACACATTATTTTTCAAAAGATGGAAATAATTCAAGAACTGCGGTGCCATATAGTAGGTGACTACATCTGGTCCGTGGTAAGAAGGGCAGACAAAATCTACAAGGTGGGGCAAAGAACGAACCTGATTTTAATATAAAGAGATTAAAAGAAAATACTATTGTTAAGCCACACACCATGAAATTTGTTACATCTCAAAAGAAAGCTGGTGACCTTACGGAAATGAAAGAACAGTTTCAAATTGTTATATGTTCTTTATCAGCAGTGGGGATTCAAACTGCCAAGATGTATGTATTTTCCCAATTTGCTATTCGCCCAAAAAAGCGCCCAAAATTCCCTATTATATAAATGCATGACGATGATGACGTCATTCTCGGGGACACAGAGTAGTGATCACAGTGCAAATATGTAAACACTGTTCATCTCGAGTCACGATGTTACTAACAATATGCCGCCATTCTGTATGTATTTAAAATTGTTATTGCAATTAAGAAGAGAATGAAGACAAAGTTGGGGGAAGTTTTGGTACTTGGGCTATGTAATGGGGATTAATAGTGGAAAACACTCTAGACCAGGGAGGTGTTGTGACCGCGGCCGGTCAGGGATGAGTGGTTGTGGAGTGTGTATTCCGGCGTAGCAACCATGCAACACACCCAGCACGGAAAAGTCTTTGTGCCTTTAATGATTTTTTACACTTAATATGTGCAAATACATTTTTAATGTGTCTGAATGTTTGATGATTGCCTATCATATGAATATAGGTTATTTGACCGGGTCATGACACAGTCAGTACTGCGAATTGTATTTCATCTGCTGGCCATGGCTTGCTTGTATTTTTTGGGGTATTTAGCAAACTATCAATTCACGATTCACAAGTTTTTGATTCTTCTACACATTTTAGACCTAGCAACTCATATATAAATATCAAAACGGGCCGGGGGGAAAGAAAGAAACGAGGTTCCGCAGAAACTGCTACATGATATGTTGGAGGCGTATCAGAGATTGAACGGCAAATTGTGCGTATAATTTGGTAAAACGGACCGTAGAAGCGCTGACATGAGATGATAACATGAACCACCAGAGTGGGGATTTACCTTGATTTAAATGGTCAGTGTGTGTGCTAATACTTTCTTTCAAGAAATTTCTGCACATCACTTTCATGGCAAGCTTCTTGGTAATAAATGATTTGGTCTGAAAAAAGCTTGGAATTGTAATTTAACAACCCCTAAGGACTGAGAAAAAACACGCGTTATGCACGGTTAGACCGGGGTAAGAACACGCCGCAAGATTCGTGATCGAGCTACACACAGTGTATATCTGTTGTGCAGAGCAAACGGTGTGAATCATGGCAGGCAGAGGGTACATGCGTAAGCTGCCGTGGAGAGCACATTGTTTTTTAGGGGGGGGTGAGGTTAGAAAAACTTACGTAAATCTGCTTATAATTGTTAAAATTGATCCCGGAAAATTTTACAGGATGCCGTAACATGTCAGGTTTTTGACAAGTAAGCTCATTCCCCCCTACACCAATCAGCGAGAAGCGATTCAGCCCCAAACATGATATCATCAAAAACAAAGCAATGCGTCATCAATGAAATATGATTCCATGCCTGAGAATTACGGGCAGCGGCCCGTTTACGGCACATTTGATTCACACTTGCTGTGATTAATTCACGATTGCTCGCTTAATACAAGTCATATAAAGTTCTAATCTCGCACAAATAACAATGAATATGTACTTATTAAGATTGAATACCGATCAAATTGATTTGCCTCTCAATAAAAATTATGTTGGGATTTCTTTTTCAACAACTGTTCAAAAT
This sequence comes from Ophioderma brevispina, assembly GCA_023653785.1. Lineage (NCBI taxonomy): Eukaryota > Metazoa > Echinodermata > Ophiuroidea > Amphilepidida > Ophiodermatidae > Ophioderma > Ophioderma brevispina. Next base: position 187,741 of record JAMKCH010008390.1, read on the forward strand.
GCTTGGCACTTAAGCTGTGTATGCATCACCCCACGGTATCCCCGGTACGTATCACCTTCGTCGTTGTCCTCGCCTGGGTATTTCATCACCGAGAAATAACCCTGGCTAGCTCTTCGCTATCCCGGGTACTTCCCGACGATTAATATACCAATTCTGATTCTCATCTGCATATTTTGGACTCGGGCTTGTACTTTCACTTATTTTGGTTGAAGATGAAAGATCTACGAAACTGATTTCCGAACCAGTTGTGCACGCGTTTAGTAGTACAATGTACATGACCCCGGACATGATTTATTGACCTGATACGTTAATGACGTCACAGGCATATAGCGCCCAATTTGAAGAATTTCATTTTGTTTATAGGGGGGTCTAGGAAAATAATCTTTTCAGTATAATTGTGACTTACCTGTAGCAGTTTGGAAATAAAACTTATGTTTTTCGTTTTATTTATATCAAAAGCTTTCTATTGATATATAATCATAATTCATGGTGTGTGGACTTTAACATTCCATTTGCAAAATAACAGCTTTGCAATCAGCAATATTCTCTGTCCAATTCTGTACCTGCACCACAATTTCATGAAATTGTGTCACACTATTTTAAGCCATTGTGTCACACTATTTCATACCATTGTCACACATTTCACACAATTGCATCACACTATTTCACACTTGTGTCACACAATTTCACACAATTGTGTCATACTATTTCACACACTTGCATCACACTATTTCACACTTGTGTCACAATTTCACACACTTGTGTCACACAATTGTCACACTATTTCACACACTTGTGTCACACTATCTGAAGTTTGATGAACAGCTGCTCAATCAATGAAGCATGAAGCAAAGATTTTTTAAGGAATTATCCAGAAATAAAGTATCACCAAGTGCAAATATATGCTCACCTCTCATCTGGCATATTCTCATTTTTGATAAACTGGATGACAGAGTCTTTGACCGTAGCGGATTTGCTTTTTAAGGTGGTTGTGAGTCTCCCGACCAACGCCGCTCCCTTCTCGGACAACTTCTGAGGCGAGTCACCGATCTGCTAGTCAGATAATACAGAACCCGGAAAGCAACTATGTTACACACCAAAACATGCAAGTGTAGAAAAACATTACACACAAGCAATGTTGTTATGGCCGAATTCAAATTCAAATTTGTTATGGCAGATTTAGAACTGCCAGGTGATTTATAATTCTGAATTGTGACAGTTGATTTAGAGTTCAGAATTGTTACGGTTGATAAAAAAATCAGAATTGTTAATATTGATTAAGAATTGATATGGTTGATTTAGAATGAAGAATTATTATGGTCCATTTTGAATTCAGATTGCATGGTGGATATAGAATTGATATGGTATGATTAAAATTTGCATTAGTTACGGTTTGATTTAGAATTAAACTAGAATTTCACGGTTCTCAGCTTTCATGCTAACTATATTCAAAGAATATAAGCTGTGGGCATTCAAAAAAACTTGGTGATTATTTCATAAGAGACCTGGCTAACGAGATACAGATCATGACGGACATATAAATACTAAAAGCTGACTTACTCCACTGTCATCAGAGCTGGCTGGTTCTGGTTGCACTACAATGCAAGATTTGACGTCTGATCCGCTTGATGAAGACTCCTTCTCTAATAGCTTTAATAATGCTGCAAAAGAAACAGGACATACTCAATCAGATCAAGTATGGGTAGTACTCCTTGTAAGGCCTTTATGGGACGAGATACAAACCACTCAGACCAACATATCAAGCTAGCCCAATAAGAATGCTTGCTATCACTGCCCAAACCCACAAGTATGTGCTCCTATTCTTCACAGAATTTATCACTATTTTCAAGTTGAAAGGCTGGTAAAGTTTGAAATAAAGAAACAAGTTATTTTTTCCATTTCAAGCACATATTCATGCACACACACACACACACACGCATGCACGCAAACATACATACATACGCACACACACACACACACATACACATAAAACATGACCTCAGATGACCTTTGACCTTGGTCTATGACCTTTGACCTTGGTCTATGACCTTTCACATCATCCACATATGAAGGAACCCCTACTTCACCTTAACCCCAAGTCTAGTTTAAATTACACTGAAACTTTACGAAGGAGACGTGAAAAAATTACGGACATGTTTAAATTACACTGAAACTTTACGAAGGAGACGTGAAAAAATTACGGACATGTGCGCTATCGCAATATCCCACTATGCTTTTCAAGCCGGGGAATAAAAAAATTATCAGATTCTCATAACCCTCCCTCCTCACTTTTTGGGAGAAGGCTAAACTTTTTATTTCGCAATTTTCTTAAGTTAATATGTTTTCAATCCTTAAAAATTTCATAATTGTATTATGAATCAACCACAGTCATTTTCATGTGATTTCAAAGACCTCTAGGGGGTCTATTCCTTGTAAAATTAAAATAAAAAAAGCCTCACCATTTTTCTGAAGTGGATGAAAGTCGGGGGTAATGTCAATTTTCAGTGAAAACAGTAATTTTTTAGCAACATTTAGTAAAAAAATAAAAAACGCCCTCCTCCTCACTTTCAGAGGCCACTGCTAGGAGAAACTAAAAATTAATTTTAAGGGGCCTAAACCTCTTACCTGTGTAGCCTCCTGCTGCTATGCTAACATACTGGATTTTTTTCTGGAATTAGAGAAAGATAATAATAGTTATAGCATATGAAAGGCTAAGTCCCTGTCTGTGTTAAGCAACAAAGAATGTTGTGACCAGCTCGTAAAAAAACAAAAATGAGTTGAGTTTTGCCACTTTGAGTTCTTATTTAAAATATTGAGAATCACTGGAAAATCCACTTTTTAAACTGGATAGGGCTGTACATAGAGTCAGAGAAACAGCCCTGTGTGTAACAGGGGTCACATGTCAGAGGGGGTCAATTCCTTGTTTTGTGGGATACTTTCCTGGTTGGAGGTGAAAATTTCCCGGTGAGCAAGCAAAAAAGGGCTGATTTAGCATGATTTTTAAGCTTTTTTTCCCAGTCAAAGCTCTCTAGGGTGGACACCCCTTGTGATGCAAGTTATATAAATAATCTCAATGTTCAAAATATGATACTGACACTACAGTCGGATTAATAACTTGTTTGGACAGAAAAGAACACAAACCAGGAACAATGCACCTCATTTCGCAAGTAATTGGTCAAAGTATGCGCTGAACCTCCGCGTAGCTTGTTGCATTTACATTAGGTATGTGTATCTCCTGTCCTAAAAATTTTTAATCCCACTGTAGCTTAAATGGATATAAAGCCATTTAAGACAAAAGGCCAGGCTTTTGGTAGAATAACTTACACAACCAATTTCTTCATGGGAGTACCTGTGAAGTAGCTGTTAAGTAGCCATGTAGTACCCACCCGCATGGGTACCACATCGCCGGCCGCAAAAGTGGGGGTTATCATCCACTTAGGTACACACGCAGTAGCCTAACCACTAGTCACCCCATGCGGGAGTACCTGCGTGGGTACTCCCATGCAAATGAGCTTTGAGCTCTGTGTGATTATTTTAGTAATTTCATTCATTATTTAACATTTTGGTCACATATGTTATATGGTTTTACACAGAATGTCATATATAGGGGTTTTTGGTGATACTCAACTCAAATGTAGATGTTACTAAGCTTGAAAATGATCAGAAAGTCGTAAACAACAATGGAATGTTTGGTGCCCTCTATAGCCCAAAGTGCTGCCTACTAGGCAGCTGGTAGGGGAGTACCTGTGAAGGTACTCCCGTGCAGTAGCTGCAGTGGTACTCCACTACTAGTGGCTTACATGGGTACCTGTCAGTCACCTTGCAGGCAACTGCAGAGTACATTATAGGATGGGTACTGCTAAGTAAACATAGCTGCTATCCACCCAGTGGCTTGTGTACTTCGCCAGTACTTAGCTGTAGGTAGTGCATCAATAATGCATCAAGGTGGTACCCTTGGAGTAGAGCTAAGAGTACACACGGAGTAGCCTAAGCTCTGGGTTGCACTGTGAATAGGAATCTTGCTGTGTAATTTTAGTTAAGTAATTATGACCCTGACCTTTTCTTGCCCTGAAAAAATATTTCAACATTTATTGGGTCTGAAAATAGAGATTACAAAAAATAAAGTGACCATGGTTCATTTTATTTAAGATAGTTTAACACAAAAGTGCACCCATAATTATTTAATAACAACATGTCATCAGAGTAGACAATGCTGGTCTTGACTACCCTGTGAGTGAGTATTAAAATTTAACGACAACTCAACACAATTGTGTCATATTGTGTCATTATGTTAAGTACAAACATTTTATAAGACAAACTTTAAAACCATTTAAACTACACTTCATTCAATTCTAATAACAACATTTATAAAAAGACAGTTAAAATATTTAAACAAATCAGCCTATTTCAGGAACTTTATCACCTGTAGAGGCTTTAGATCTTGAAATGTTTTCAAATCTGGACGTTATAATATTTTCTAAATATAAGCACATAATCAACGCATTCAAGAAGAACATGTGTCACAGAAAGAGCACAATCACAAGTAAAGCCCATGAAATACTTACAGTCGCAGCGAGCGATTGGCGTGTGCAATACCGGATTTTGACTCAAGATCAGGTGTTAAACATGCGCACGAGCAGAAATCGCTCGCTGCGACTGGAAGTGTATCATGGGCTTAATAGACCAAGGGACTGGCTCACCCTAAGCAAATAACTATGGGTCATTTAGTATAAAACAATTTCGTCCCTTCATCCAATTAAACCTGAACCGCCCATAGTTCCAACGGTTGGTTGCAAAGCATAAAAAAAAAAAAAAAAAAAAAAAAAAAAAAAAAAAAAAAAAAAAAAAAAAAAAAAAAAAAAAAAAAAAAAAAAAAAAAAAAAAAAAAAAAAAAAAAAAAAAAAAAAAAAAAAAATCTCAATGTTTGTTTTGTTCATATTAAGGGCTTCTTTGGCCAAAACACCTACTTTTTCATTGCCTTGAATACCAAAGTGGCTTAGAATCCAAGCTAAGACAAAAACATGTTTTGGCAATGAGACAAATTCATAACCTGTAAGAAATTTGGCAAACTACCATGTGTAAGTATGGGTCCTCTCTTCTTCCCTCCCACTGCCCATGAAGCATAGGTGCTCCCCTGCTGCCTGGGACTCTGCTTCTATGGCCTGTCTCGTGGGCATCTAACAGGGCATTCACCAACGCAACCTCTGAGGTGCTGTAACATCTAGCAATAAAGTAATAAGGCAAAAGAATTGTGTTATAGATCGGAAGGTAGTTCTGGGGGGAACAGGGCCTTCACTGCAATCACAAACCTGCAGGTGCTGTAACATACTTAGCTATAGAATGCAATGTCAGAAGAATTGCTTTATATTTATAGCAACAATAAGAGTAAAAGTGCTTAGAAGCTGATAGATAGGAAGGTAGTTCTGGGGGAGGGGGGAACAGGGCCTTCACTGCACTCGCAAACTCTGCAGGCTGCTGTAACATCCAGCAATAGAAAACAATTATGGCAGAAAAATTGTTATATTTTATAGCTTAGAAGCTGATAGATATGAAGGTAGTTCTGGGGGGGAGGCAGGGCCTTCACTGCACTCGCAAACTCTGTAGGCTGCTGTAACATCTATAGTTTGTCTCATCTTAAGTTTAAGGTGACGTCACTGCGACTTTTATGTTGCGCAGCCATGAATCGCGTGCGCTATGCTTAGAACCATAGCATGATACGCAAGCGAATAAAGGCGACACGATCGAGATGCTAGTGGGAATGCAAAGACGCATAATGACGTCACCTTCAACTTGAGGTGAGACAAGTATAGCAATGGAAAACAATTATGGCAGAAGAATTGTGTCATATTTTAGAGTAACACTAAGATTAATTAGAGGTTAATGGTTGAATATTTTTAGCTTCGAGTGCATTGGAAAAAAATCAATGCACGCACGCTTAGTTTGACGACGAATAATGGCACAAGCCCCGCAAGGGCGCATGCCATTATAAGTCTGG